>LPNX010431025.1:5757-127558 GCA_001517045.1 Pseudotsuga menziesii | reverse complement strand
ATATAAGGTTATGTGCAAAGGTAAGGTATAGCAAGCAAATGAAAGGTAATGTGAAATGTCTCAATAAATGTGGAAGGTAAGGACTAAAGAATAGCCTGTCCATGATACATGTATCAATAAATGTATTGAAAAAGGAAAGGACTAGTGATCCAGCAAGTAGGAATCATCCCACCATACACCTCTTTAGGCATTCTTCAATAACTCTGAACCACACTCTGCAAAATACTTCACTTCCCTCCTTCAATGCCCTCCTATCTAATGACTTCAATCACATGAACACTAAAACTAACAATCTCTCCAACCAATACAACTTCCTATCCAACTAGACACACACTCACCCAAACACTTATGTTTCCTTCTTCGCTCTTAATTTTGGTTACCTATTTGGTGAGGAAAAAGAGCTTGCCTGACCAGAAGGAGGGTGAGGGGCTTTGGTTTTTGTGTTAAATGAGTCGTCGAGAAAATTTAAAGTTGTTTGGTTGACAGGTCATGATGCATTCGATGTGTTTATCTATCTAGTTAGTTTCTCTCAAATCTATTCGATACCAATCAATAAGTTCGACAGGAATTGAGGTAACCGGTATAAATCAATTGTGATTTCTCCTACCTACCAAACCTAACAAAAGTTGAAAGGACAATAACTCATGCTATGAATACTCTAATGTAAGGGCTTTCTTCTCTTCTTGCCTGGATAGATTTATTGACTGGCAGGCTTAATGGGTGGCTTTGTCTGGCTGACTACGACAACGGCTGGGCTAGATACTAGCTAGGTTAGTACCTCTCCCTTTTGGGGGTGGGACACAACTATGTACCTCGCTCATCCTTCTATTTAATTTTTTTTTGCGCCAACACTTAGCCAAAATAGGGCCATAAAAGCTTCCCAACCACACCTTCTAACTTTCTCTCGAGTTGGGCCATGTGTCTCATTCTTAAAGAATGGGCTGCATCTCTGAATCTATTGAATTATGAAAAAATAGTATTCCAACTAGTGCTCTATTCCTATATTTTATAGACATAATCTATTGTTTAAATATCTATTAGGTCATATGCAACTAGTACTGCTTGTGCCAATGCTTTCAGCTCATCTTTTGGAAGCGAAGCACGCTCGACTAAAGGGAGAGGAAAATTGAAGTAATAATAAATCATTTTAGTACCCACGATGCAGGGTGCTTCGGACCTAATAAAAATGAGGTATTGCTAAATGAAAATAGAAAATGAGAGTGTTTTTGAATCTGTTCCAACTATACTACTTTGTGCCTACTACAAATGGTGTTGCTTAAGCTGGTAGCCATAAGTGGATCCATTTGATTGCCCCTTTAAAGGCACGGTAAACTGGCATTATATATGAGATTCTCCATTTGATTTGGAGTGCCTATCTCATAAGATGAGGTTGTTGTTTGTTTTTCAGCTTGCATTATATATGTGATTATACAACAATGGGCTCACCAACTTATCAAAGCAGGTGATCATAAGGAAGCATCCATCGTCCATCGATTTTAAAAACATAAAATAAATCATCGTCACCTGGGATAAAGTGATCAATTCTTGGATCGACCATTAGCTATTATACGTACCTCCTATAAATGTGTGTGTATATGTAGTATGTGTAGCTCTACATTGTAGCTCAATGAATACACCTCCTCTCTGTGTAGCTATAGGAGTGGGTATAGGATTAGTCCCTTTCATGTGATTAGTCCCTTGCATCCCTTGTGAATGAGCTCCCTCCCTATGGATTAGGCTCCTGTGACTATAACCCCTTTGAGTGGCTCCTATGGAATTAGTGATTATAACCCTTTCATTGAGTAGGCCCCTTAAATTAGGCCCCTTCAATTAGGTATCCCAATTTGAGTATCCCAGTATAGTAGCCCAGCCCAGCAATGACTAGTGTATGATCTTCGAATGGTGAATCAAGGTAAGTAAGCATAATCATTGCATGATTCTAGGTACATTGTTCCATACCATTCAGTGAGGTAGAACAGTCATGTGTTTCGTATCGGTAATATTGTATATGGGGAAACATCTCTATTGTATGTTAACAACTTGGCTCAACCTCGTATGGTGCCATGGGGGAACTCAGTAAGATTTTTTTTCTATTGGAGAACATGGAAACAAAATAAATCTCATTCGGTATATCAATGGTTTAAATGCGTGCAATGATATATCTCATCGAGGTGTGTTGGTATAGCTTAAATCAGATAGGTGTAACTAAAAGTGTCAATCATTCCATCCCGTACATACCGTACCATGTTGAGTGGATGCGGCATGGTGTGATGGTTACCTAAATATCTCGGGTATGGAGTGATGTCTCTCTCATCTGATGGTAACATGGCTTGATCTCTTTATTCTGGGGTGGTTCAATGGGTGAAGTGTGATGGTATAACTCACATAGCCCAATCACCTTCACCACGTGTCGCATCGAACCAATATGGAAAGAAGCTACCAGGGGACGGATAGAAACTATATCTATAATTTTGCACTACCAGTGGAAAAGGAAGCAGGGACATAGGTAAGCATAGAGTATTTTCCAGATTCTATGTATCAAAGCCTATTATAGATAAAGATAGAGATCGAACAGGTCCATATCTAGAAATGGGAGAGATGCCATAAGTCCTCTGCGCTTCACCACCTTCGTATTTATTTCTTCCATTGTGTCCATGGTAGTGTTGTTAGGTTGTTGATAATTGGAAGCCACCATTTCCAGTATGCTTAATCTGTAAGTCATTGCCATTTGTACTTAATTGGATGATCACCTGAAAATTTAAAATCTTCAGTCTTTTCAGTTTTCCCTGACCACATGCATTTTGCTGAACTGAACAAAAAAAATATAAGATAAAGACCACAAAAATAGGACCTAGATGACATCCTTGGTATGCTAGCCTAAAATGGTGATAGAATTTATGAAACTATTGACTCATGACACAACTGAAATACCCTTACACTGTTTCTGCACCAATTAACATCGATCAAGATCACACCAAGTAAGCAAGGAACATAGATTGAGAAATGTTTAATGTTTAGGTGTCCATGAACCTATCGCTTTACACATCCATGAGTACTATTTTGAAAGGCCTACTAAAGTAAGAAATTTTACCGAAGACAAATGTTCTTGGTAAGGATTTGGACAAGTGGACGTGCATTTAAAGATGCTTCTTAGATTGGCTAGTTTCTTCCTATTTTTGAATTTTTTGAATTGATTTTGGAAAGGATTCTATCCTATTAGCTTTTATCCAATTTGTGAAGACAGAGAGAACTGTATGGGAAACAGACACATCAGCAAACGCTATGGTAGCAAATATATCATCGGATCCAAAAGTAGATGTTGTTGATTTAGCAGTTGCTGAACTAGAGGTCGATGTAGCCGATGATCCAATAACCCCTGTTTTGGGTCAGTGGAGCTATTTTGGGTGATATCCTTAGACCCAAAAAATGTTAAACCTACTAATGATCAAATTAATATACAAATTGAATAGTGAAACCATAAATAGTGAATGTCAAATGAAACAAATAGATCATTCAAAGGAAAATGAAGAGAAATGAACTAGAGAATGTTTGGCTTTCATGTGAGAAATATCAGAGATGTCAATGAACCTATTCATTTATGGAGAAAACATGACAAACACCATAATCCATCATGTGGCTTGACTACTATAAGATTTGGAAGACATCATTTCCAGTTACTTACTTGCAATGTAAACCTTCTCCATGTTTAGTTACTTATTGGTCGCTTAAAACCCTAGTGTTAAATATACCAATGATCACATTAATATACAAATCTAAGACTAAAACCCTAAACAATGTATGTTGAAGGAAGCAAATAAATCATTTGAAGGAAAATTAAGTGAAATAAACTTGGAGATTGTTGGCTTTGAAGTATTTTGATATATTTCTAATGGCTTCTATGTATGGAATCTAAGAGGCAGTGAGGACCTCTTCATTTTATGTTGTAAACCATCTCCCCTTTTCCACATTCATAGTAATTTCTTTCCCCATCAACTTTGTCTCTATGGCCATGGTAGCTCGATTGTTAAGCTTTAGAATCCTCCATTTCCAATCTTCTCTCTCTGAAAGCCATCACATAATTTCATGAGACCCCACAAATTTAAATCTACCAATAATAAAATTAATATACAAACATAACACTAAAAACCTAAACATTGTGTGTCAAATGAAGCAAATAGAGCGTTCAAAGGAAAATCAAGTGAAATTAGCCTGCAAATGGTTAGCTTTCTTGTGTTCCCAAATCTTTATAATGGCTGAATTCTATGAGGGAAATTTCATAGACACCGGAGAATCTCTTCACTTCAAGAGAAATGGTGATAGCTTCCATAAGCTTTCTACCCTTTACGACCTTCATAATGTTTTCTTCCACTATCGACTATTTTCCTGCAACCGGGGAAATGCTGCTTTGATGTTGTGATTTAGAAGCCACCATTTACAACCTCCCTGCTTTATAATCCACCGCCATTAGTTTTTGGATGGTCTCCTAAAACTCCATATAAGCCATCACCATTAGATTTTGGATGGTCTACTAAAACCCCACAATATTATTCCACTTTTATTTGGGATTTTCATCCTTGGAACTCTTCCCTACTGGTAAACACTGCATATCAAATTTATGAAATTATTCCCTTCTACCTATGCATTTTACTCTACAACCCGCCTGTAGCTGGCCACGTACAACACAACAGCCCTAGAACTGAAAACATTAGACTTTATAATGGTGTTTCCAGTGTAACCCCACTGGGCACTTAATAGCTAGGAATTCCTGCAAACTTGGTGGTGACAGTCGGAGATGCCTTGCCATGTTCAATGAGATGAGAAAAGCTTATGTCACCCAAACAATCATAAAATTGTTGTCTACAACAATGTTCTCTCCTCTCATTCTTTGAGCAATGCCGAATACTTTGTTGTTGAATGTTGTTGAAGAAAGAAACCCGAAAGGACTAACTAAACAATTGTATTTGCAAGCCTTTTTCCAGTAAATGAAATCCATTGAGAAACCCTCTTTTTGTCTCATTTAAGAAAAAAACTCAAAGAGTTAAATTAGAACCAAAAAATTTGGGTATGTGATGATTAAAAAGGATATTGTCTTAAAACATCTTCTTTTTGTGTAGTACTGCAAAGAGTTACTTTATGGAAACTCTCCTTGCATGCATGTTTTTTATGGGGTAGAGTGTATGATAAAAGTAAGTCTGAACATTTGAATGGATTGTGACATTTGATCCTATGTAAGATACACTTAGCATGGTTGCATTGTGGGTTAGCCTTCCAACCCTACAATGGTATGGGGGCATAGTGTATGTGAAAAGTAAGCCTAAACATTTTAATGGATGTGGATAATTGATCCTACGTAATATACATCCAACATGGTTGCAGTGTGGGTTAGCCTCTCAACCTTTCGGTTTAGTTCTTAGACTTGACAAACTTTGGACCCATCAGAAATAATCTGGAAAAACTATCAAAAGTGCATAAGCAACAAACAAATGGAAGATACCAAAGGCCACAGGGATATTAGTTGTGATCCAGATATAGAGAATGGTTTGTCAACTTTTCTAAGTTTAAATCTGTTGGAATATTCCTGGAGAAAAGCAGGTGATTAGGAGGCATCCCTTTTCAGATTTTAATGCAGAACTTACCTTGAGCATGGACACATGACCAAAAGTTACCCCAGACCAAAGGAGTAGGATACAAGGCCTCATTGGGTAAAGGAAAAATATGGAAGAAGAGCTAGGCAAAGGAAAGAGATGGTAGTCTAACAACCTTTTCAAGTCTTGCAATAAGTACGCATGAAGGAATAAGAAACCTAAAAGAACAAACAAAGGAAAAGCCACCCAAAGTAGGGATGTAGAAATATTGACAAAAGAAAAAATTTCAAAATGTAGGAATGTGGTTCTACAACAGCTGGTGCTAGAAGACCACATAGAAGCCTCTTTGTCCTTAAATACCAAAAGGATCCATTTAACAATCCAAGGAGGAAATCATGCCCAAGTTTGGACCAAACGATAACATTGGTTATAAATGGTTATAAATACCACAACAGAGAACATTGGTTATAAATGGTTATAAATACCATCTCCTTAAAAATAAAAAATAAAAGTATTTATAACTATATGAGACAATAGCTCCTACATCAGTTGCAGATGGTGCTTAAAAAAGTTACATAAAAGTTTAAAATAAAAGTACCTATTGGCCAACAACAAAAGAGAACCACTTGGCAATCAACTGCCATGAAAGAGAGAATAATAGCTTATGAATATTTGAAGGGGATACATGGAATCATGTAGACAAGCTAGGTTGGTTGAATTGTCTTCCCAAAATTGAGTTATAAGACACTGTGTAAAGTGACATATCAATATATACATAAAAATACAAATAAAAACATACAAGTATAATCTACCATCCTTGAGAAACATACCTTTCATGGAATAAGGTTGTTGAAATACCAAGGACATATTTGGTGTAACTCCATTAATACACATAGGTCTTGATGGTCAATAAATGTCATTCATTTCAGTCATAGCTCAGTTTTTTCTCATTCTCATCACCAAATTTGACAAACCCGTAACCTAATTTGGTGTGAGCTGTATTTGCATCTATCACAACTTTAGCACCTTTAATAGATGAATATCGGCTTTGGAAAGTCTCTTGCAAGATAATATCAATGACATCATGACCCAAGTCCCCAACATAGTGGAATACCTAGTTCCTGGTTCTATCCGTCTGTCACCAGCTCCAAAAGTATCCCAATTCAGCCTAAAAGGTTGTTGAGAACTAGGAATGAGTGTACCATGGAAATTCTGCAAAAATCTCTCTATAGTTGCACGAGAATCAAGTTCCACAAAACCATAACCCTCTGTGGAAATAGAGTAGAAAATAACATGAAGAGAGCAAACAACAAAATTTTGTGATGTATACTAAATCAAAGCGGACCACTTCACCTAAAATCTTAAATTAAAGTCAGTGCCAATAGCAGAGAGTTCTATTAGCATTTACTTTGCAACTTCATATAAGTGGGTTCAAGGAAAATGGACATACCAGAAAATCATTAGTACCAACTTTTTCTCCGCCTTCTTCTTTTCCCTAATACCCATTTTGAGGTCTAATTGAAATATGGAAATGTAAAAGGTTATGAACTATCAAAGATATTTTTCAATGTCATAGTAAAATACCATGAGCTATCCAACTGATAAGAATGACATGAAAAAGAGGCTATACCTATGGAAAATATTGTAATCCCATAAATCACAACAATGAAAAAACAATAATATAAACATGGTTATCAACAATATGAAACGAAATGTGAAGACAAGGACCAAAGATAAGATGTATATGGAACAAGAAAGCCCTCGAAGTAAAAATGTCAAACGGAGAGCAATAATTTAATTTTTTTTTTAAGGAGATGCATTCAGAAACTAAATTGAAACCTACATGTATAGGAAGAGAGAGGAAGAGTGCCAACGACAAAGGAAACCATGTAAGGAAGGAACCTTGTTCCCTCAATAAAGATCTCGTCCCATCCAATGTAAGATTTTAGCTCCTGTTACGTGACTCTGATATCCCCATTTTTTAGCTCCCAACTTTCAAGTTATGCAAAAGATTGCCACAGTGATGCTTAAACCCTTAAATTAGGTAACAAATGTTTGGACCGAAAGTATTTTTTATTGTACATATATGCAATATAGATATGATTGATCTCTTCTTGGTTTTTCTGCGTTTGTTATCTTTCTTTTTCTTTGTCTGTTGTCCTTGTTATCTTTCCCTTTCCTCGTGTTTTTGTTGCAACGTTTATATGATAATACTTTGGTTCAATAGTTTAATTATTTATTTTTATTTTTATGATTGTTAATTTCTTCTCATCAAAATTATGACATGTTGATTTTTTGTATCCATGGAAGTGTTCCTTTAGAGACTTTGTGCTTTGGTCACTAAAAAGGGGACAAGTTATATGACCCTTGTATTAATAATTAACATAAAGAGGTCATGAGTCCTATAAGAGGTCGAGGAATCGAAATATTTACCTGAAAGTAGGATATGGGGTCTAGCCTCTACCTTTATACTGCATATGGATTTGAGACTGGTTCTGGGTCAGCACCCCAGTTTAATTATAATTGGATCAACTGCTACTATGTTTAAAGGAACTGAGCCTGGTGAAGCTATGTTGATTGGTGCAGCTAGTTTCATGGTCACAGCTCATAATAATTATACTGAAGTTAGAAAAGCACATCAGTATGGGACTTGCAAGGACTCTTACATTGAAGGACCAACAACTAGCTATGATGCTTCTAGGTATCAATATGGTACTGGTTCTAGTACTTAATTCATAATTGACGTATAAGGAACCTAATTTTCCTTTGGCACGCACTTAACCAAGTTTGCTTCAATGGTGCAGCAGGGATAAAGATGGTCAAGAGAAATTTCGTGCAATTGCTTTGTTGGATCTCTAAAGATCGAGGTGCATGAAACCAATATTACTTATAGAAGGTCACACAATTTACAAAATTTTGACTTTATTGTCAAAATTGCAATTTTCCATGACACAATTAAAAATGACTAACATAAATGACTAATTCATATTCTTCTAGCTAGTCATTTTTTATGTCGTGACTAAATTAGTCGCTTATGTTAGTCATTTTTAACTCTGTCACTTATTATCTAGTCATATTTGTTAACTAGTGACTAAATTATTCATTAATTTTAGTCATTTATAGTTGGGTCGATCAAAATTGCTCATATTTAGTAGTAAATCACTTAAAAAACCTGTGGTGACTAGAATTTTTAGTCACGTAGTAGCTAATTCCTCATTTTGTACTAGTGTATGGCAAGGTTTGATTTGACCGATTTCTAACCATTTCTCTCGTTTTCCTTTTCAGTGGTAAACAGTCTTAGGGAATTTGTCTGCAAGCTACCGAAAAGATGGCTTTTGGTAGCTAATGAAATGATAATCCTTTCTCCTAAGCCACTGAAATCATTTTCCCAATGTCGCAGTGAAACCCAACTTTTGGTGGATAGTGGCCTCTCTGAATATTCCTTTTAAATTCCAAAAGCCCGTCCTTTCGGTGGCTAATGAAACGTAAGAGCTTTCGCCTAAGCCACCGAAAGCGCTTCTTCCTCAACGCCTTTTTTCCTGATTTTGGTAGTTAACGCCCCTCTTGAACTGTTTACTAAGCTATTGAAAGCAACACTTTTCAGTGGCTAATGAGTCATCTAAAGTCTTGCCTAAGCCACCGAAAGTGTTTTTACCATTTACTTTCTTGGGCCCACTTTCGATGGTTTACTTTTATCCTGCGTTAAACCGCTAGCTACCGAAACAAAGTCTTTCGATGGCTAATGAGCTATTGAGAACCTCGCCTAAGCCACTGAAAGCTAAAACTTCCAATTTCTTCAACCATAGCACAAACAGAGACCTTCAATTTGTTATTCATCTTTAAATATTTCATTACATGACTCGAATTATTCATACTATCAAAATAAATTTATTTTGGGAGATAACACCTCCAAAAAAGTATTCTCCTCCTTGCAGATTTGTCTCTCTCTCTCCTATGCACTACTCAAGTGAGTTTGTGTTCTAATGAGTAGAACAACTCTTCTATTTATACACATTTAGACAATGGAATTTTATCCTAAACAATTCAACCCCATTAAACTATTTGGGCCGAATTCACCTAAGAAGACTCAAAACAATATATTATATTATTCATTAGGGTACTGATGACCCGACTTACAATGGAGGCTTTACCTCATGACTCTATGATGACCAATTACAATAGTAACACACTGATGGAGGAATAATAACATCTCCCTTGGGTTACATTAGGAGAATACATTTAGAATATCCTTTTAAGTTACAATATTTAAACAGTCCCCCTCAATGAGAAGGTTATTCTACTGACAACATCATCATAGACTATAGTAGAACAGAGAGACAATATCTTCACCAGTATCAAGGTGATACATCTATACATCATAGGAAGTTTTCATAATCAGTAACTGGAACACTTACTCTTTAATGTATTCATCTTTTGCATCACACGATCACTTGATCCTTCTTGTAGCACCACTTCGATATTTTGATCCTTCGTAGCAGCACTTTGATCTTCTAATATTTTGCAGCAGTACTTCGATCTCCGATCCTTCATAGAAGCACTTCGATCTTTGATCCAATGCAACACTTTATATCTTCTTTAGTCTTCGTAGCAGAAATTTGATCTTCGATCCTTTGTAGCAGCACTTGGATCATTTTGATCCTTTGCAGCAACACTTTGATCTTCTCAATCCTTCATAACAGTACTTTGATCTTCGATCCTTTGCAACAGAACTTCGGTGACTTTGATCCTTTGTAGAATTACTTTGATCTTCTTGATCCTCCTACACCACGCTACTTGTAGTACACATGATCATTTTTGGGGATGATCAATCCGTATCAACATAATTCCAAGGATGATGCAATCCTTTATCATCTTGATCCATAATATCGATTAGTTGAATCATCTACAACTGAATGTAAATCTCAACCACACCTAGATGTAGTCCCTGTCATCCATGAGGACTCATCATAGACCATCCATACAACTAATGTTAGGACCACTAATAAGTTAGTGTTATACTACGTTATCTACACTTACATGTAGGAATACTCTTCCATGCAAGAGTATTTTCTTAAGAGCAGATTTTGACCCCATACAAAATGTCGTCCCTCATTGTAGAACATCTTGACCATTGAGGTTAGGACCACTCCAAAGTAAGTATCATATTACGACATCTATGAGGACTCATCATAGATCATCCATACCACTAAGGTTAGGACCACTCCAAAGCGAGTGTTATTCTATGGTATCTACATATGAATGTGGGCATACTCTCCATACAAGGTCATTGTCTACAAAGTAGATCTCAATTGCATACAAAATGTCAGTCATGTCGTCCTATGAGGAATCATTGTAGAGCATCTGTACCACTTAGGTTAGGAACAGTCTTGAGCAAGTTTTATTCTACAGCATCCACAAATGAATGTGGGTATTCTCCATGTGAGAGTAACATTTTGCAGGGCCATCCTTACTAAGGAACACTTGGCATGAGAAAAGTGTTATACCTGCTATACTCAAGAGAGGATACTATCATCCACAAGTGAATTTCAGACCTTATCATCATCACTATCATCCCATCATTGATGCCAGTCTCATCATCTCTGCCCCTTTCCTAGGAAGTTCCATATTATCAAAGTCATCCCCTTTGTCCGAGGAGGGTTCATTTATTCGACCTGATATTCTTTTTCGAGGAGAGTCCATATCTTTGACTTGTTATCCTTTATGAAGAAGGTCCATGTGATCATCATCTATAGTACCATCATTGTTCCTCCTTGCAAGGAAAGTATTTTCGAATTAAACGAAGCTTGTCATGGAAATATTCAAACTTTACGGGATATAGAGGATTGGTCAGTACATCAGAAAATTTCTCATTGATACTCACATACTGGATCTTGATAGCTCCCTTATGTACATTGCTTCAGCTGTATTGAGAGAAACAATGGGTTGTTTCTTTCTAAACCATGAGATCATGAAGGATCCGAGACAATAACATCCACCTAAGGTTCTCTTCCTATCTGCGGCACTTCCTGCTCAATCTGAATCTGTATATCTATATAATTTTCAATCATGATATATACCATAGTAAAGTCCCAAGTTTACTATACCTTTTAGATACCTCATCACATGCTTTTTAGCTTTTAGGTGAACCCATCTAGGTTTAACTAGATACTGATTTAAGGTGTTCACATCAAAGCATATATGTAGCCTTCTATTTATTAGATACATCAATGATCCAATGATATGTTTGTACTGAGTCATGTCCAATAATTCTAATGACTGATCAGATAATAGCTTCAGGTCGGTGTCCATGGGTGTGGCCATGGATTTACAATCCAACATATCAAATATTTTCAATATGTATACTACATACTTTCCCTAGTTCAGAAAGATTCCTTTTGGGCTCTGACACACTTCCATCCCTAGGAAATAATGCATCAATCAAAGACCTTTCATCTTGAATTATTCAATTAGCTTCTTCTTGCTCTCTGTGATCTGTTCCCCATTTCCTGTTAGAAATAGATCATCCACATACAGTAATAGTATGAGAGGTTCATCATTCATAGCCTTCATGTAAAGGTTAGGATCAAATTTACTCTTGGTAAATCCCAATCTTGTCAAGAATATATCTATTCTACCATACAAAGGTCTAGGATCTTGCTTTAGTCCATACAAATCCTTTTTCAACTTGCATAAATCAGACACTCTGTCTTCGACTTAAAATACTTGTGTTTGTTCGATGTAAACCTCTTCCTCAATCACACCATAAAGGAAGGTTGTCTTTACATTCATCTGGTCTAGATCCCACTTCATCATGGAAGTAGGTTACATGATGGTTTTTATGGAAGTATACCTTTCTACTAGATAAAACATCTTATCATAATCATAATCAATCCCGTCTTTCCAAGAGAATCCTCTACCCATAAATCTTGCCTTGTATTTTTCAATACTTCCATCAGCATTATGTTTTATCTTATTGATCCCTTTAGAAGATACCACATTCTTGCTTTCTGGTTTGGGTACTATGTCCCAAACATCATTCTTCATTATTGACTGGTATTCTTTCATCATTGCTTCAACCCATTCTTTATTCTGTGCAACATCTTCATAGATGGGGATTTCTTGATCTACAAGGTCACACGTCAAAGCTACATAATTGGAATATGGCTTTGATATTTTGCTTGTTCTTATGGAGCCTTTGGAACTCCATATCTCTATGCTTCCTTTATGATTTCTCTTACCCAAGCAGGTTTTCTCTTTCGAGAGATATCCATAGTAGGGTGTTCTTGAGGTTCTAGAATATCATGATTTTCAAATGCTACTATTTCAAGAGAGAGTTCAACTTCTACCTTTATGGGAGGTACATCCTCTTCATGTACTTCATCAAGATGACACCTTCTACATTTATTAAGAGTTGTCTCTTCATCAAATTTTACATCCCTACTAATCTCGATATAATGAAATTATGACATGTATATCCTAAAGGATTTGGAGCCTTCACATTATCCAACAAATATTCCCTTATTTCTTGAAGGATCCAACTCATTTCTATTCTCTTTAGGAATATGTACATTTACTGGGAATCCAAATATCTTGAGATGTCCCAGTTAAGGTTTATTTCCTGTATGCATCCCATTAGGAGTATTGAATCCAAGAGTACTGCCAGATAATCTATTATGCACATATACGATTATTCTTGCTTCTTCATCCCATAGGTGCATGGGGAAGTCTTTGTCATGAATCATGGTCTTCACTGCTTCCATAATAGCTATATTATTTCTTTCTACAACACCATTCTGTTCAGGTTTATAAGGATTGGTTAGTTCCCTCTTGATTTCTGCCTCCTTACATAATGCTTCAAATACCTTTGATGTGTATTCTCCACCATTATATGACCTCAGTGTCTTGATTCTTCTTTCTGAGTGGTTCTCTATCAAGGATTTGAATTCCTTGAATTTCCCGAACACTTCACTCTTGTTCTTCAAGAAGTATATCCAAGTCTTTCTTGAATAGTCATCAATAAAGGTGACATAATACTCATATCCACTTAATGATATGGAGGGCATGGGACCACATACATCATAATGAATTAGTTCCAACATACCTTTAGTCTTTGTTTCATTTTTTGAAAAGGGATTCTTGATGTTCTTTCCTCTTTCACATCCTTTGTAATTTTGCTCATGATCAACCTTCACATCTGGTAACCTGGTTACCACCTTACTCACATAGGGAAGTGCTTTGTAGATGATGAGAGAAATCCTCCTATTCTTTCACTAGAGTTGGTGAGTCTCATGTATAAGGGCTATCTATGGATGTCCTTTGAGTTTGTACAATTCTCCTTCTTCTTCACCAATGACCACAACATATTCAAGTGTCTTTCCTTTGGACAACATAAGTACTTGTCCATCCATAAAAGCAACTATATATCCTTTCTTATATAGATCAGAGATGGAAAGTAAGTTCTTTGTCAAAACTGGTACAAATAGTACTTCCTTCATCTTCATGGAAGTCCCAGAGTCAAACTTGTAGCTCAATTCACCAATAACTTTGAGGGGATATTGATAGTCATCTCCTATGATACCTTCTGAGGAGAGTTCTTTTCTTAAAGTCTTGACAGAGTTTGCTTCTTTCCTATCATGTTCTTTATGGAACCGCTATCAATAAGCCATGTATCTTCTCCAGATGTCATAGACCCAGATAGAGTAGAGAATAACACATATTATTTTACATCTTCACCTCTGGTTAGTCTCTTTTGAGGTCTTTCTTTTTCTTCATCCTCATTTTCAACTAGATCAACATGATGTCTCTTATTGTTTTTATTGTTGTTCTTTGATGATGGACACTCTCTAGCAAGGTTTCCTATCTTAGGACAATTGTAGCATTGATACTTTGAGTAATCCTTCTTCTTCTTCTAAAACTTCTTCTTTGAAGGTTTTTGATTACTCTTCTTGAAGTTTGATTATTTTTTTCATTTGGTATGGATCGATATAGCCTAATCATCTTCTCTAAGTATAGATTCTCTGTTGGATATTCTGGCTTCTTCTTGTATGCAATCTTCCCATACTATGTCAAACTTGATACTTTCTTTTCTGGCACACACAGAATGAGTCCCAAGGTCTAGTGAGACCATAGAGAGAAGTCATAACTATTTCATACTCATCAAGGGTGTCTCTAATAACACTTAGTTTTTCTATGAACTGGGAGACCCTTGTGAAGTAATCTTGAATTTATTATCCTTCTCTCATCTTGGTGCCTTTCAATTGAGCTCTCAGATTCATCTTTTTGTTAATGTTCCTTCCCTCATACATTCTGGAAAGTCTGTCATACATTTGTTTAGGTGTCTTCTTAGATGAAACTTGAGGGATCAAGTGATCTTTGATAGAATCAAAAATGATCCTCATTGATTTGATTAGGTCTTGTTCATGCTCCTCCTTAGCTTCAAATTCTTTAGGTCCTGCAACTTCATCATTGATCTAATTCTCAAGGCCATTCTCTTTTAGAATAAAACCAAGGCCTTCTAGTTTGTCCTCAAGCTTAGTGCTTGGGGCCATCTTGTCCAGTAAGTCACTAAAAAAATGAAATTTCTCAAAATGGAAAGATGACCTTACCAGGAGATGCAGTTGACTGAGGGGAGTTGGTTGGTCCTACTGGTTTATGGAGATCCCAAATATCTACCCTTCAAATCCTACTTGCAAGGTTACCGCTCTGCAGAATTTCAAGTTCTAGTTTTCTAGAGTTTTTTGGTTTAGGTCCAAACTAGGGTTTGGATTTCCTTGAGATTCAAAAACCCAAAAAATTCGATCTTGGGCTCAATAGATGCGCTATAAGGAGGCACAAATTTCTATGCAAGCAGATCTTCCAAATTCCAATTTTTTGCAGAAACCCCGATTTCTTCCAGAGAGGGAGGAGAGAGAGTTTCACCTTGTGAAAGTTGTCCTATTTAGGTTATCTCTAATTCCATGTCAAGATTTCATATGCTAGACTAGATATCATTAGTGTTTAATTTAAATTCACAACATTAGCATATGCAAAATCACTGAAAGAAACACAATCACAAATAGACACTGTATTTATCCCAGGAAACCCTCAAAGGGAAGAAAACCTAGCAAAACTTACTATGTATAAGATGTATAAGATAAAATCTCAAAACATGCATTCTCCTCCTTGGAGATCTATCTCTCTCTCTCCTATGCGCTACTCAAGTGAGTCCGTGTTTTAATGAGTAGAACAACTCCTCTATTTATACACATTGAGCCAATTGACTTTTACCCTAAATAAGTCGTCCCAATAAACTGTCTAGGCCAAATTCACCTAGGAGGACTCAAAGAAGTATATTATATTATTCATTAGAGTACTAATGATCTGAATTACAATTGAGTCTTTACCTCATGACTCTATGATGATCAATTACAATAATAACACCTCGACAGAGGAATAATAACATCTCCCTTAGGTTACATCAGTAAAATACATTTAGAATATCCTTTCAAGTTACAATATTTAAACACTCTCCCTTAACGAGAAGGTTATTTTCTACTGAAAACATCATCAGATACTATAGGAGAATAGAGAGAAAATATCTTCAGTGGTATCGAGGTAATACATCTATACATTATAGGAAGTTTTCGCAACTAGTAACTGGAACAGTTATTCTTCAATGTCTTCATATTTTGCATCACACGATCACTTGATCCTTTTTGCAGCAACACTTTGATCTTTCTGTCCTTCATAGAAGCACTTTGATCTTCTGATCCTTTGCAGCAGTAGTTTGATCTTCCATCCTTTGCAGTAGCACTTCGATCTTCGATCCTTTGTAACAACACTTCGATCTTCGATCCTTTGCAGCACTTTCAATCTTCTCGATCCTTCATAGCAACACTTCGATCTTTGATCCTTTGTAGTGAAACTTCGATCATTTTGATCCTTTAGAGAATCACTTTGATCTTCTTAATCCTTCATAGTAGCACCTCGATCTTTGATCCTTTGTAACAACACTTTGATCATTTCAATCATTTGCAACAATAGTTTGATCTTGTTGATCCTTCACCACCGCGATACCTAGAGTACATGTGATGTTTTTGCAGGATGATCAATCCATATCACTTTAGGATGTAATTCCAAGGACAATGTAATCCTCCATCAGCCTGATCCACAATATCAATCAGCTAAATCATCTATAACTAAATGTAAATCTCAACCACACCTAGATGTAGGCCCTTTCCTCCATGAGGACTCATCGTAGACCATCCATACCACAAAGGTTAGGACCACTACTAATTTAGTGTTATACTACGGTATCTACACTTACATGTAGGAATACTCTTCTATGCAAGATTATTGTCTATAGAGCATATCTCGATCGTATACAAAATGTTGGCCCCCATTGTAGAAAACATCCTTAACACTAAGGTTAGTACCACTCCCAAGTGAGTATTATATTACGACATCCGTGAGGACTCATCATAGATCATCCATGCCACTAAGTTTAGGACCACTCCCAAGTGTGTGTTATTCTATGTAACTACATATGAATGTAGGCATACTCTCCATACAAGAGCATTGTTTGCAAATTAGATCTCGACTGCATACAAAATTTCAGTCATCTCATCCTGTGAGGACTCATTGTAGAGAATCCTTACCACTTAGGTTAGGACCACTCCTAAGCAAGTGTTATTCTTTAGTATACACAAATGAATGTGGGCACTCTCCATGTGAGAGTAAAATTTTTCATGGACATCCTTAGTAAGGAACACTCCCATGAGAAAAGTGTTATACCTTCCATCCTCAAGATAGGATACAATCTTCCACAAGTGAATGTCAGACCTTGTCATCGTCACTGCCATCCCATCATGGATGTCAGTCTTATCATCACTCCCCCTTTCCTAGGAAGTTCCATATTATCAACCTTCTACCCCTTCATCTTAGGAGGTTTCATGTCTTCGACCTAATCTTCCTTTCCGAGGAGATTCCATATCGTTGACTTGTTCCTCCTTTCTGAAGAAGGTTCATATCTTCATCATTTGTAGTACCATCAATGTTCCTCCTTGTGAGAAAAGTATTTTTTATATACACCAAGCTTTTCAACAAAATATTCAAACTTTACTCGAGATAGAGGCTTGGTCAGTACATCAACAACTTTCACATAGGTACTCACATACTAGAGATTCATAGCTCCCTTTTTGACCATATCCCTTTTATAAAAATATTAGACTTCTATGTTCTTTTATTTATCATGGAACACCATATTCTTTGTCATCTTTATGCAACTCTGGTTTGTTACAGAGAATAATTGTAGTGTCCAACTCTATGTCAAATAATAAAGACATATTTTATGAATCCATATCGCTTCGCAACTAGCGGAGAAAGATACTAGGTACTATGATTCAACTGTACTAAGAGAAACACTAGATTGTTTCTTACTAAACCATGAGGTCATGGCAGATCCTAGACAATAACATCCACCTGAGGTTCTCTTCTTGTATGTGCCACTTCTTTCCCAATCTAAATCCATATATCCATATAATTTGTAGTCATGATATCTAGCATAGTAAAGTCCCAAGTATATTGTACATTTTAGATACATCATCACATGCTTTGAAGCTATCAGGTGAAACCATCTAGGTTTATCTAGATACTAAATTAAGGTGTTCACAACAAAGCATATATTTGGCCTTGTATTCGTCAGATACATCAATGATTCAATGATCTCTTTGTATTGAGTTAAGTCCACTAACTTTGATGACTCATCGGATAACAACTTCATGTCAGTGTCCATGGGTGTGGTCATCCCTTTACAATCCAACATATCAAATATTTTAAATATTTCTATTGCATACTTTCCCTGGTTCAAAAATATTCCTTCTGGGCTCTGCCACACTTCCATCCCTAGGAAATAATGCATCAATCGAAGATCTTTCATCTCGAATTCTTCAGCTAGCTTCTTCTTGCTCTATGTGGTATGTTTCCCTTTTCCTTCCAGAAATAGATCATCCAAGGGTTGTATCTGGATTTCCTTTGAGTTTGTACAATCCTCCTTCTTCTTCACCAATGAGAACAACATCTTCAAGTGTCTTTCCTTTGGACCACATAAGTACTTGTCCATATATAAAAGAAACTCTATATCCTTTCTTATATAGAGTAGAGATGGAAAATAATTTCTTTTTCAAACCTAGTACATACAGTACTTCATTCATCTTCATGGAATTCCTAGAATTAAGCTTGTATCTTGCTTCACCAATACCTTTCATGGGATATTGATATTCATGTCTGAGTGATACCTTCTGAGGAGAGTTCTTTTCTTAAAGTTTTGACAGAGTTTGGTTCTTCCCTATCACATGATTTAAAGAACCACTATAAATAAGCCATGTATCTTCTCCACTTGTTACAGACCTAGAGAGAGCAGAGAATAACACATATTCTTCTATATCTTCACCTCTAGTTAGTATCTTTCGAGGTCTTTCTTTTTCTTCATCCTTGTATTCATTTAGATGAGCATGATGTGTCTTGTTGTTGTTGTTTTTCTTTGGTGATGGACACTATCTGGAAAGGTGTCTTATATTATGACAGTTTTATCATTGATGCTTTGAGTAATCCTTCTTCTTCTTTTGAAAATTCTTCTATGAATATTTTTTATTACTCTTCTTCAGTTTGATTTTTTTCTTCCTTTAGTATGGATGGCTATAGCCTGGTCATCTTCTCTGAGTAGAGCTTCTTTGTTGGTTACTCTAGATTTTTCTTGTATGTAATCTTCCCATACTATGTCAAACTTCATACTTTCTTTTCTAGCGCATAGAGACTGTATGAATGAGTCCCAAGGTCTAGTGAGACCATCGAGAGCATTATTAACTAGTTCATTCTCATCAAGGGTGTCTCCAATAGTACTTAGTTGTTCTCTAAACTGGGAGACCCTTGTGAAGTAATCTTGAATTGATTCTTCTTTGCTCATCTTGGTGTCCTTCATTTGAGCTCTTATCTCCGTCTCTCTGTTGATGTTCCTTCCCTCCTACATTCTGGAAAGTGCATCATACATTTGCTTAGCTATCTTATTACATGAAATTTGAGAGATTAAGTGATCTTTAATAGAATCAACAATGATCCTAATTTATTAGGTATTGTACATGCTTCTCATTAGCTTAAACTTATTTAAGTTCTGTAACTTCATCCTTGATGTACTTCTCAAGGCCATTCTCTTTTAGAATGAGACCAATCAAATACTTCAAAGCTAGGAATTTTTATATTCCTTTTAGTTTGTCCTCAAGCATAGTGCTTGGGGCCATCCTTTCTAGTAGGTCACTGAAAAAATGAAATTTCTCAAGATGGAAATCTGACCTTACCAGGAGATACGCTTGACTCATACGAATTGGTTGGTCCAATTGGTTTATGGAGATCCCAAATATTCACCCTTAAAATCCCACTTGCAAGGTTGCATCTCTGCATAATTTATGGTTCTATCTTTCTGTAGCTTTTTGGTTTAGGGCCTAACTAGGGTTTGGATTTCTCTGAGATTCAACCAACCAAAAAATTTGCATCCTAGGCTCAATAGATGCGCTCTAAGGAGGCAGAACTTTCTATGCAAGCAAATCTTCCAAATTCCAATTTTTTGCAGAAACCATAATTTCTTTCAGAGAGGTAGGAGAGAGAGTTTCACCTTGTGAAATATGTCTTATTTAGGTTAGCTATTATACCATGTTAATATTTCATATTATAGAATATATATCATTAGTGTTCAATTCAAATTGACAACAACAGCATATGTAGAATCACTGAAGGAAACACAATCACAATATAGACATAGTATTTATCCTGGGAAACCCTCAAGGGGAAGTAAAACTAGAAAAAATTCCTCTCTATAATATGTATAAGCTAAAACCCCAAATCAGGTATTCTCCTCCTTGAAAATTCATCTCTCTCTCTCCTATGCGCTACTCAAGTGAGTTTGTGTTCTACTCAGTAGCACAACTCCTCTATTGACACACATTGAGCCAACTGAATTTTACCCTAAAAAAGTCAGCCCCACTAAACTGTCTAGTCCAACTTGATCTAGGAAGACTCAAAACAATATATTATATTATTCATTAGGGTACTAATGACCCAACTTACAATGGAGGATTTACCTCATGACTCTATGATGACCAATTACAATAGTAACACCTCGACAGAGGAATAATAACATCTCCCTTGGGTTACATCACTAAACTCCATTTAGAATATCCTTTGAAGTTACAACATTTAAACACTCCCCATTAATGAAAATGTTATTCTACTAACAACATCATCATAGACTATAGAATAAAAAATAGACAATATCTTCAGTAGTATCGAGGTAATACAACTATACGTCATAGGAACTTTTCACAATCAGTAACTAGAACAATTACTCTTTAATGTCTTCATCTTCTCCATCACATGATCACTTAGTCCGTTTTGTAGCAACACTTCGGTATTTTGATCCTCTGTAGGAGCACTTCAATCTTCCAATCCTTTGCAACAGTATTTTGATCTTCAATCCTTTGTAACAGCACATTGATCTTCGATCCTTTGAAACACTTTCGATCTTCTCGATTGTTTGTAGAAGCACTTTGATCTCCAATACTTTGTAGTAGCACTTCGATCATTTTGATCCTTTGCAGCAACATTTTGATATTCTTGATCCTTCATAGCAGCACTTCCATCTTCGATCCTTTGCAAAAACACTTTGATCATTTCGATCCTTTGCAACAACACTTTGATTTTCTTGATCCTTCTCCACTAGGATACCTGCAGTACATATTATATTTTTGTCGGATGATCAATCAATATCACATTAGGATGCAAGTCAAAGGATGATGCAATCCTCCATTATCATGATCCATAATATTGATCAGATGAATCATCTAGAATTGAATGTATATCTCGACCACACCTAGATATAGGCCCTGTCATCCATAAGGACTCATTGTAGACCATCCATACCACTAAGTTTAGTGTTAAGTTTTCATATGCTAGACTAGATTCAATAGTATTCAATTAAAAATCACAGCAACATATCAAGAATCACTGATAGAGACACAATCACAAGATAGACATGACATTTATCCTAGGAAACCGTCAAGGCGAAGAAAACCCAACAAAAACTTCCTTTGTATAAGATGTATAAAAGACAAACCCAAAAATAGGTGTTCTCCTCCTTCTATTCTATCTATCTCTCTCTCATATGCACTACACAAGTGAGTGAGTCTATTTTCAAATAAGAACCATAGCTCCTCTATTTATACATATATGTCAATTGACTTTTGCACTAGACAAGTCAGCCCCAATAATCTGTCTGGGTCAATTCATCTAGGAATATTCAAAAACAATATATTATATTATTTATTAGGGTACTAAAGACCCAACACAAGTGGAGTATTTACCTCATGAATCTGTGATGACCAAATACAATAGTAACACCCTTTTAGAGGAATAATAACATCTCCCTTGGGATACATCAGTAAAATGCATTTAGAATATCCTTTGAAGTTACAATATTTCAACAGTTAGGACCACTCCTAAGTTAGTGTTATACTAGAGTATCTACACTTACATGCAGGTATACACTTTCATGCAAGAGTATTGTCTACAAAGAAGATCTCGACTGCATACAAAATGTCGGCCCTCATCGTAGAACATCCTTACCACTGAGGTTAGGACCATTCCCAAGTGAGTGTTATATTACGACGTCTATGAGGACTCATCATAGAGAATCCATACCACTAAGATTAGGAACACTCCTAAGTGAGTGTTATTCTATGGTGTCTGCATATGAATGTAGGGATATTCTCCATACAAGAGTATTGTCTGCAAAGCAGACCTCAATTGCATCCAAAATTTTAGTCATGTCATCCTGGGAGGACTCATCATAGAGCATCCCTACCACTTAGGTTAGGACCACTCCTGGGAGAGTTTAATTATACGATATCCACAAATAAATGTGGGTACTCTCCATCTGAGAGTAACATTTTGTAAGCTTGTCCTTAGTAAGGACCACTCTCATGAGAAAAGTGTTATACCTGCCATCCTCAAGAGAAGATACTTTCATCCACAAGTGAATGTCATACCTTATGATCATCACTATCATCCCATCATCGATGTAAGTCTTATCATTGTTCCCCCTTTCCTAGGAAGTTCCATATTATCAAACTGCTCCCCCTTTGTTCGAGGAGAGTTCATGTCTTCGACCTGATATTCCTTTCTAATGAGAGTCCATATCTTTGACTTATTCCTCCTTTCGGAATAAGGTCCATATATTCATCATTTGTATACCATCACTATTCCTCCTTGCGAGGAAATTCTTTTCGATATAGACCAAGCTTGTCATGGAAATCTTCAAACTTTACTCAAGATAAAGGCTTGGTCAGTACATCAAAAACTCACTCATTGGTACTTACATACTGGAGCTTGATAGCTCCCTTTTGTACAAATCCCTTATATAAAAATATTGTATTTCTATGTGCTTTGATTTATCATGGAACATTGGATTCTCTGTCATCTTTATGCAACTCTTGTTATCATAGAGAATCACTCTAATTTCCAACTCTATGTTAAATAATCATGACATAAGTTTTTGAAGCCATATTGCTTTGCAACTAGCGGAGCAAGCTGCTATGTAATATGCTTCAGCTGTACTAAGAGAAACACTAGAATATTTCTTACTAAACCATGAGATCATGGCTGATCCTAGACAATAATATCCACATGAGGTGCTCTTCCTCTCTACAACACTTCCTTCCCAATATGAATCCGTATATCCATATAATTTGTAGAGATGTTCTCTACCATAGTAAATTCCCAAGTATATTGTACCTTTTATATACCTCATCACATGCTTTGCAGCTATCAGGTGAACCTGTCTAGGTTTAAATAGATACTGACTTAATGTGTTCACAACAAATTATATATTTGGCCTTGTATTCGTCAAATACATCAATGATCCAATGATCTATCTGTACTGAGTCATGTCTAGTAATTCTGATGACTCATCAGATAAAATATTCAGGTCGGTGTCAATGGGTGTGGCCATGGCTTTACAATCCAGCATATCAAATATTTTCATTATTTCTAGTGCATACTTTCCATGGTTCATAAATATTCCTTCTCGTCTCTACCACACTTCCATCCCTAGGAAATAATGCATCAATCCAAGATCTTTGATCTCGAATTCTTCAGCTAGATTCTTCTTTCTCTCCTTGATTTGTTTCCCATTTACTGTCAGAAATAGATCATCCACATACAATAATAGTATGATAGGTTCATAATTCATTATAACCTTCATGTAAAGGTTAGGATCAACTTTACTCCTAGTAAATCCCAAGCTTGTCAAGAAGCTATCTATTCTACCATACAAAGGTCTAGGATCTGGATTCAGTCCATACAAATCCTTTTTCAACTTGCGTACATGAGTCACACTATCTTCAACTTCAAATCCTTATGGTTGTTTGATGTAAACCTCTTCCTCAATCACACCATTAAGGAAGGTTTTCGTTACATCCATCTGGTCTAGTCCCACTTCATCATGGAAGCAAGTGCCATGATGCTTCTTATGGGAGTGTACCTTTCTACTAGAGAAAATGTCTCTTCATAATGAATACCCTCTTTCTGAGAGAATCCTCTAGCCACAAATCATGCCTTTTATTTTTCAATACTTCCATCAATGTCATGTTTTATGTTGTAGATCGATTTCAAAGATACCGCGCTCTTGTTTTCTATTTTGGGTACTATGTCCCAAACATCAGTATTCATTATTATTGGTACTCTTTTGTCATCGCTTCAACCCATTCTTTATTTTGTGGAGCTTCTTCATTGCTAGTGGGTTCTTGATCTACAAGGTCACACATCAAAGCTACATAACTAGAATACAACTTTGATCTTTTGCTTGCTCTTGTGGAGCCTTCTAGAGCTCCATATCCCTTTGCTTCCTCTATGATTTCTCTTACCCAAGTAGGTTTTATCTCTCAAGAGATATCCATAGTAGGGGGTTCCTGAGGTTCTAGCATGTCATGATATTTAGATGCTACTGTTTCAAAAGAGGGTTCAAATTCTACCATTATGGGAGGTACATCCTCTTACTGTACATCTTCAAGGTGACACCCTCTATATTTATTAATAGGTGTCTCTTAATCAAATGTTACATCCCTACTAATCTCGATATGATGGAATCCTGATATTAATATACTCAAGGTTTTGGAGACTTCATAGTATCCAACAAATATACCCTTCTTTCTAGAAGGATCCAACTTGTTTCTCTTCTCTTTCGGAATATGTACATATACTAGGCAGCCAAATATCTTGAGATGGCTCACTTTAGGTTTATTTCCTGTATACATCTCTTCAAGAGTCTTGAATCCAAGATAACTGTGATATAATATATTATGCACATATACGATTGTTCTTGTCAGTTCATCCCATAGGTGCATGGGGAGTTCTTGGTCATGAATCATGGTCTTCACTACTTCCATAATAGTTGTATTCTTTCTTTCCCCAGCACCATTCTATTGGGGATTATAGGTAGTGGTTATTTCCCTCTTGAGTCATGCCCCCTTACAGAATGTTTCAAATTCCTTTGAAGTGTATTATCCATCATTATCTGGCCTCCGTGTCTTGACTCTTCTTTCTGAGTGGTTCTCTATAAAGGCTTTGAATTCCTTTAATTTCCCAAACACTTTACTCTTGTTCTTCAAGAAGTATATCCAAGTATTTTTTGAATAGTCATCAATAAAGGTGACATAATACTTATATCCACTTAATGATATGGAGGGCATGGGACCACATACATCAGAATGAATTAGTTCCAACATACCTTTAGTCTTTGTTTCACTTTTTGGAAAGGGATTCTTGATGTTCTTTCCTCTTGCACATCCTTTGCAAGGTCCCTCATGATAAACCTTCAGATTTGGTAACCATGTTACCACCTTGCTCGCATAGGGAAATTCCTTATAGTTGATGTGAGAAAACCTCCTATGCTATAGTTCACTTGAGCTTGTAGTCTCACTGACAAGGGATGCCTCTAGATGTCCTTTGAGTTTGTAAAGTCCTCCTTCACCAATGACTACAACATCTTCAAGTGTCTTTTCTTTGGACCACATAAGTACTTGTCCATCTATAAAAGAAACTCTATATCCTTTCTTATCTAGAGAAGAGATGGAAAGTAAGTTCTATTTCAAACATGGCACATACAATACTTCCTTCATATTCATGGAAGTCCTAGAGTCAAACTTGTAGCTTGATTCACCAATAACTTTGATGGGATGTTGATAGTCATCTCCTAATGATACTTTCTAAGGAGAGTTATTTTCTTCAAGCCTTGACAGCGTTTGCTTCTTTCCCTGTCATGTGCTTTGAAGCACCACTATCAATAAGCCATGTATCTTCTCTGGGTGTTGTAGACCTAGAGAGAGCAGAGAATAACACATATTCTTCTACATCTTCACCTCTAGTTAGTCTCTTTTGAGTTCTTTCTTTTTATTCATCCTCATCATCAACTAGAGGAGTTGTAACACCCTGGTTTTGACCCCATGATATTTTGATTGTACATGACATATATTGTATTGAGATCATGGCATCGAGATCAAGGCCAAAGGTTTGCCATTGACCTAGTATTTTGTATATAGGTAGTTAAGGTGGATTACTAAGGTTATGGTTATGGTGCTCTTCAAAGCACAGATCCTTGTTGAATATCATGTAAATGTACAGATCAATAAAAGTGCCACATCTAGCTATTGAACTGCAACATGAAAGAGATGGGGGCATGACCTCATAAGGAATAGGGTGGGGAGTTGGTCAAACCTTTGATACTATAGGGTCAAGCTAGATGTCAACGAGGAAACCCATGCACCCTCAGCTACCCTTTTTTTCCTATGTCCTCAATCATTAATTCCTTCCAGAAATCGGATGAGGCAGTTAATGCCTGGGGTAGTGCAAGGCATGGCAAAATTCAGTCTGCGCAGGTTTGCATCCTGGGGGATCATGTGCTTTTTCTTCTGTAGGAAGAAAGCATGTGATGTGTTCCATGTTCTTTAGAAGAGATCATGTTTGCATTTTTTTCACTCCCCCTCAGTCATTTTCAAAAAACCCACATTCAAACCATTTTCCTCGGACGTGTTTTTCTCTTTGTTGTTCCTCATTCAAGCTACTCACTCATCCCACAAACATTTTTCTTTCAGGTTGTTCACCCTGGTCATTTAACCTACAGAGAGAGAGAACCATGTTCTGTTCGAGGGTATTTCACATGTTGCTTACCATCCTTAACCGTGCAAGGGTCAAGGGACTGAGTATTTGGAAAATATTTTCCCTTTGTCAAGCAAGGGTAGAGGATATCCCTTGATTTTGTGAGCAAGTGCGGTCATATGTGGTTTTTCCATTATGGGTGGTTTCCTGCAGTATAAATCCTCTATTACCATGTTTTTCCATGTGTATAGTGAGAATCTGGCTTACTGGTCTAACAATGTGGTTTTGTTGTGTACCCTAGGATTTGGGTCTCATGGTTTCACAAGACTGAGGAGTGGATGAGAAGAGAAATAGAATTGTAACATAGTACAGTAAGGAACCTCAAATAAAGATAAGAGTGGATGGTATATCCTTACTACATTCCCTGAAGAGCACTAGAAGGGAGGCATAGCCTTAGGGACTGTTGAGCATAGATGAGGGATGCTACCTTGTGTTGGGATGCAGGTAATGTTGATGCCAAGCTAGATAGATCTTGTGGAGGTGTCCTTATACCTTGAGTGATCCACTAGATTAGTCATTTAATTTCCTTTCCACTACCTTAGCATTCTGTAAACCCAAGGGAGATTGGCTTGGCCTTGGGGCATGTTAACCCGATTGGATCTTGGTTTGGCTGAGTCTTGTTTTGCATTGGACTTGTGTGTAATCCTTGGATAGAGAACATGTTAACCCAAATGTGAGAGATGGTTTTGTCTTGAGGCATATGAACCCATATTTTGGCTTGGATGGTCCATTAATGCAAGTGTTGGCTTAATAAGCCTGCAGCCTATTAAACCAACTAGGTGATGGATTAGCTGGAAAGTGTGATTAGTCCAACTAGGGGTTGGCTTGACTGTGTGTTAAAGATACTTGGATGTGTGTGATTATGTTGTTCCCTAGTCCTTTTGGAATCATTCCCAACTCGGGGGTGGAAGTGGTGTTGAGAGATTAAGGAACACGCTGGCCTATGGTTGGGTGGAATGTTGCATCTACATAGCTAGTTGCAAGATAACTTCATCCTTCAAGATAAGTATTCTTGTTTTGTTTTTTATGAAATGTGTTTGTACATGAATTGTGTTAACTTTTCATATGCTTAGCTAAGACATCAATACTTCATTTCATTTTCATAACAAACTCATATAAACAGGATCACTAAAAGATAGACAAGCACAACCATACAAAAGGAACACAAATATTTATCCTGGGAAAACCCTAAAGGGAAAAACTCAGCAAAATCTTCCTCAATATAGATGCCCCAAAAAGATAAAAGATAAAACCAGCAAGGAGATCAAAGCCTGATCCTCCTCCTTCTCCAGCTACTTCTCTTCTCCACTAATGCGCTACACAAGTGAAAGTGTGTGTGTTCGAAATGAGGAGCACCACACCTCTATTTATATTCATTTGTTCACTTGAATTAACTCATTCGACATGTAGGCTCGAGTTAAATCATGTAGGCTTGAGTTATAGATGTAGGCTCAAGTAACCACACTAGGGTGCTAATGACCCACCTTTACAATTAGAGGGGACTACCTCATGACTCTTATTAGTTCTTCCGATTAGAAGCATCAGGGTACAAGATAATACAAGTGGTTATCCCGGTAGGACCATCGAGGACCACAAAACATACATATAGAATATTCTTCGAAGTTACAATATTTCAACACTCCCCCTTAACGAGAAGGGTATTCTACAACAACATCAACAAAAACAATAATAGGAGAGAGATAGAGGACATCATGAGCATCATCAGGGTTGTTGATGTATTTGTAACTTCGGAATGTATTCATATATGTATCTTATGTATTATAACCCGATGTTTATTTCAGGATGTTTCTAGTATGTATTTGAGTCATATTGTCTTTCCCCGATGTTCCAATCGGGAGGATCAATAATGTAAACAAGTCATGTCAAGTCATTGTTAAAGTCCCCATAGTTTTGGGGCACTAGGGTTATTAGACACTCATAGAGATGTCGACTCTAGTAAGTAATTGTTAAGTGAGGCCAACATGATTGAGTGCACTTCAAGTGAGCGAAAGAATATAAATAGAGAGTGAGACTCTCTATTTATCACACACATCATTCACTCACTCAGGTGTGGTGCATTAGTGAGGAAGGAAATATACTGGGACTAGACAGAAGAAGAAGACTACTGCTGTTGGGAGATCTCTTACTATTTTGGTGATGATTCTATCTCTAAGGAAGTTGCGGGGTTTTCTCCTTTATGGTTTCCTCGAGGAAAACTCTTTGTGTCTCTTGTCTCTTGTGATGTGCTTATGTTTTTTTGCTGTGCTTTTTATTCTCTCAGTGAAAAGATCCTAAGATCATAATGCTAGCTTATATGTTGAAAAACTAACACGGTATCAGAGCTAACCTGAGAAGAAGACACTGTGCAGCTGCGAGAACTAGGGCTTCCTAGTTTGTGGACCTTCCTCCACATATTTTCAGCAAAAGTAAGGTGGAACAACTCTCCTCCTTAGGGCACATCTTTCTGTCGAAACAGAATCCAATTCTAAGGTTTTTCAGTTTTGGACTTGTCACTAGGGTCGGAAATTAGGGCGGAAATTAGGGCTTTTTATAAAAGAGGAATTTTTTGGTGAGCCTAGGCCTATATTGATCTCCTCCCCAAAATCTAAGTTAGGGACAAATTTCAAGGCATTTGGGTGGACAGAACTCCAGAAAAGCAAAACCCTAGTTTGCTCCTGAACCAGCTCTACAGGATTTCAGCTCAAGTTTCAGATCCGACATCTTGAACCTAGTAAGATCTAAAATATTTTGTATTTCCATTTGAGGTTCTCATTTTAATATGTCTCATCATACCAATCTTGATGAAAAGCTTGAGGGAACTGATAACTTCCGAGCCTGGAAGTATAGGATCTCCCTGGTCCTAGAAGAGAATGAATTAGACTCCTACATTCATGAGGAGGTTCCAGTTCCAGAGGGAGATGAGGCAAAATCCTTACATAAGAAGAATATGGTTATGGAAAAGAGGATCATTGTTGATTCTATTAAGGATCACCTTATCCCACAGGTGTCCTCTCTCAAGACACCTAAAGCTATGTTTGATGCCCTAACCAAATTGTTTGAAGGAAAGAACATCAATTGGAAGATGAACTTGAGGAACCAACTGAAGAATGTGAAGATTCAGAATGCAGAAACTATCCATTCTTACTTCACAAGGGTTTCTCAGATCAAGGAAAAATTAGAAGCTGTTGATGAAGAAGTGGAAAATGCAGATATGGTGATGACTACCTTGAATGGTCTTCCTAGGTCATGAGATGCTTCTATCCAAGGAATCTGTGCTAGAAAGAAGCTAGTCAAATTCAGCAGACTATGGGAAGAATGTTCTCAAGAAGAAGCACAGATAGAAGCTCGAGAAGAGAATATGGGAATTGAAGACCAAGCCCTCACAACCCACTCCAAGAAAAGCAGAAGAAGACCTCATTACTCCAAAGGTAAGGATTCTCATCCCAGAAGAGACATTTCAAAATTAAGATGTTATACATGTGATGAGATAGGACACTTTGCAAAAGACTGTCCTAAGAACAAGAGCCACTCTCATAAGAATAAGGGGAACAAAAGAAGACATCATGCTCATGCTGGAGAGGATGATGAACCATCCAAGAAGAGACCCAGATATGAAAGTGAAGATTCTTCAAGCGAGGATGAATATGTTCTGATATCAGATCTCATAGGTAACATTACTCATGGTAGTTATGATTGGCTTATAGACAGTGGGGCTTCCAAACATATGACGGGATTCAAGGAATATTTTGTAAGATTGTCAGAACATGAATCACCTCACAAGGTGAAACTAGGATATGACTATCAATATCCAATAAAAGGTAGTGGGGAATCTTCATACAAGCTAGACTCTGGTAAGTCTCTAACAATGAAAGAAGTATTGTTTGTTCCAGGACTCAAGAAGAACCTTCTATCCATTTCAGCATTAGATGCAAAAGGAATGTGGGTTGCATTCATAGATGCTCAAGTCATTATGTGGCCAAAAGGAAAGACTATCGATGATGCGGTAGTGATTGGATAACAAGAAGGAGGCTTGTGCAAATTGAAGGGCCATCCAGAAAAAGCCTTGATTCATGATACGGCAGAGCCAAATGAACTTTGGCATAGAAGGCTTGCACATGTGCATTATAGAGCACTACCTATTGCAAGCAAAGCTGTTGAAGGTCTTCCAGAATTCCAAGCAAAACATGATGGAGTTTGCAAAGGATGTGCGAAAGGGAAGAATACAAAAAAGACATTTTCCAGTAGCGAAAGCAAAGCCAAAGGTATTCCAAAAATCATCCACTCTGATGTATGTGGTCCTATGTCATCAAACTCACTAAGAGGGTATGCATACTATGTTTCTTTTATTGATGATTTTTCTAGAAATACGTGGATTTGCTTTATGAAAAACAAAGATGAAGTATTTAGTAAGTTCAAAGAATTCAAAGCCTCGATCAAAAACCATACTGAAAAGAAGATCAAGACCATTCGATTAGATAATGGTGGAGAATTCAATTCGAATGAATTCAAAGAGCTATGTAAAGAATCAGGGATTAAGAGGGAGTTGTCTACTCCTTATAATCCACAACAGAATGGAATTGCAGAATGGAAGAACAGAACCATCATGGAAGCTGCAAGAGAAATGCTTCATGATCAAGATCTGCCTATGCATCTTTGGGCGGAAGCTGCCAGAACAGTGGTGTATGTACAGAACCGTACTCCACATAGAGTACTCGAGAACAAGACTCCTGAAGAAGTCTTCTCCGGAAAGAAACTAGAATTCAACCATCTCAGAATATTCATTTGTCCCATGTACATACACATTCCAAAAGAGAAGAGAACAAAATTAGATCCTTCAGGAAAGAAGGGCATATTTGTGGGATACTATGAAATATTGAAGGCTTACAGAATCTACTTCCCAGGATACAAGAAGATTGATATCAGCAGGGATGTGACATTTGATGAAGGTACATCTTACAACAAATCCAGAAAGATACCTGCTGAAGAACCTGAAGAAGCAAAAGCATAAGTACCCAGGATTCATGATACAATCATGGACGAAGAAGCTCAAGAAGAAGATCAAGAATTCGAGGAACCACAAAGACCTATAGATCCACCTCTGGAGAAGAATCCTCATAAGAGGAAACCTGCTTGGGTACGTGAACTTATCCAAGGTGTGGAAATATATGGGGCTCCAGAAGAGAATCACAGAGAAAGAAAGAGGACCAGATCTAATTCTGGGTATGTAGCCTTACTATGTGATTTCATTGATAAAGAACCTTCCAGTTATGTAGAAGCTGAACAGAAAGAATGGAAGGATGCTATGATCAAATAATATCAATCGATCATGAAGAATGATGTTTGGGATGTTGTCCTAAGACCAAAAGGGAAGTCAGTTGTAAATTCCAAATGGATCTACAAGATCAAGCATGCTGTAGATGGTAGCATTGAAAAGTATAAGGCAAGATTTGTAGCTCAGGGTTTCTCTCAGAAAGAAGGAATAGACTATGAAGAAACATTTGCACCTGTAGCTAGATACACTTCCATCATATTAGTACTTCCTCTGGCCGTAGTGATGAAATGGAAGATACACCAGATGGATGTCAAGGCTGCCTTCTTGAATGGTGTAGTAGAAGAGGAAGTGTATGTAGAACAGCCACTCGGATTTGAGACACATGACAGAGAGTCTCATGTATGCAGATTGAAGAAATCCCTGTATGGTTTGAAACAGGCACCCAGGACCTGGTACGGCAGAATTGACAGCTTTCTATCCAGTTTGGGCTTTACCAAGAGTAAAGCAGATTCCAACCTTTACTACAAGGTTGAAGATGGCAACCCAGTGATGCTCCTACTATATGTAGATGATCTATTTGTGACAGGTATAGATGGGTTGATTGCTGATACGAAGAGAAATCTTGCTGCTGAGTTCGAAATGAAGGACTTGGGGATGATGCATTACTTTCTAGGTATGGAGGTGTGGCAGAGTATAGATGGAATCTTCCTTGGACAATGGAAGTATGCAGTAGAGATCCTGAAGAGGTTTGGGATGATGGACTGCAAAGCTATGGCTACACCTATGGCATCGAACCTGAAGCTATTGAGTGATGCTTCTTCAGATTCGGTTGATGCTACGATGTATCATCAGATGATTGCGTCATTGATGTACTTGACGAACATGAGACCAGATATTTGCTTTGCTGTGAACACCTTGAGCCAGTACTTGACAGATCCAAGAAGTGTTCACTTGACTGCTGTAAAGCATATTCTGAGGTACCTGAAGGGTATAGTTGATTATGGACTCAAGTACAATGCGAATCAAAAGATTAACCTGGAAGGTTATGTTGATTCAGATTGGGAAGGAAGTGCCATCGACATGAAGAGCACTTCAGGATGTTGCTTCAGTATGGGATCAGGTGTGATCTCTTGGTTTAGCAGGAAGCAATCCTGTGTGGCACTGAATACAGCTGAAGCAGAGTATGTCGTAGCTTGTTCAGCTAGTTGTGAGGCAATATGGCTGTGGAAGCTACTGTCTAATATATTTGATCTCCAGTTGGATGCTACTTGTATACATTGTGACAACCAGAGTTGCGTGAAGTTGTCAGATAATCCAGTGTTCCATGACAAGTCGAAGCATATCGAGATCAAGTATCACTATATCAGGGATATGGTGCAAAGAGGAGCAGTGAAGCTCTAGTATATTGCGACGGAGGAACAGATAGCTGATGTATTGATGAAGCCATTGGCTAGGCTGAAGTTTGAGTACTTCAGGGAGAGACTTGGTGTTCTCTAGATCGAGGTTCCCTCCAAGAGAAAGTGATGAGACCCATAGCCATTCTGACATGGTGAGAGGATTGGTTCCTTCCATGGTCAGATGTAAGGGTTGAGCCATTCTGTCATGGTGATAGGGTTGCTCCCTTCCATGTCAGATATGAGTGCTGGCCATTCTGTTGAGTAGGACAGATGTAAGGGCAATTGCCATTCTAGGAATGGAGGCACCTGGTCAGTTACCAGGAACACTCAGTGTAAGAACTGATTATCCATTCTGATGTGATAGAGGGATGTGTTCCCACTTGATCAGATGTAAGGGATGAACCATTCTGTCATGGCTAAAGGATTAAGTTCCTTCCATGTTAGATGTGAGTGTTGGCCATTCCGACGAGCAGGTCGGATGTAAGGGCAACTTCCATTCTCTAGGAGAATGGAGGCACCTGGTCAGTTACCAGGTAGCTCAGTCGAGGAGGACCGGGGGCCATTCTGATATGACTACTAGGATGTGTTCTCATAGGATCATATGTGAGTGCAAGCCCTTCCATCATTGTGAGCAAGATGTGTTCCCACCTGGATGGATGTAAGTGAAAAGGCATTCTTTGCATCATGTGTTGATCAGATATAAGTGCTGAGCCATTATTCGCATCATGTGTTGATCAGATGTAAGTGTTGTGCCATTCTTCACATCATGTGTTGATCAGATGTAAGTGCAGTGCCATTCTTCGTATCATGTGTTGATCAGATGTAAGTGTGGTATCTATCTTCACATCATGTGTTGATCAGATGGAGTTGTTGAGCCATTCTTCACATCATGTGTTGATTAGATGTAAGTGCTAGGCCTTTCTGACGAGTAGGTCAGATGTGAGTGCTGGGTGTGCCTTTCTGATGAGTAGGTTAGATGTAAGTGTTGGGCATGCCTTTCTGACGAGTAGGTTAGATATAAGTGTAGTATCTATCTTCGCATCATGTGTTGATCAGATAGAAATGATGAGCCATTCTTCACATCATGTGTTGATCAGATGTAAGTGCTAGAAAAGACCTACATGGAGGCTAGTCCTACAACCAACATGAAAATGGGCTGGATCTGTAGAACTTCCTATGACGAGAAGAATAATGAGATAGCACCAGTGATGATCTAGATTGAGTGATGATCCAGATCCAGTAATGTTGATCTAGTAGTGATGATCCAGATCAAGCGATGATCCAGATCTAGTGATGATAGCCAGTGATGATCCGGATCTAGTGATGATGTTCTATGATGATCCAGATCTGATGATGAAGATGACTTGAAGACAAAGATGATCCAGCTGATACAGAGAAGAAGACCAGTGCTGAAAATTGTGTCAAAAGAATAACTTCCTAGTTAAGAGGGAGTTTGATGTATTTGTAACTTCGGAATGTATTCATATATGTATCTTATGTATTGTAACCCGATGTTTATTTTGGTATTTTTCTAGTATGTATTTGAGTCATATTGTCTTTCCCCAATGTTCCAATCGGGAGGATCAATAATGTAAACAAGTCATGTCAAGTCATTATTAAAGTCCCCACAGTTTTGGGGCACTAGGGTTATTAGACACTCATAGAGATGTCGGCTCTAGTAAGTAATTGTTAAGTGAGGCCGACATGATTGAGAGCACTTCAAGTGAGCGAAAGAATATAAATAGAGAGTGAGACTCTCTATTTATCACACACATCATTCACTCACTCAAGTGTGGTGCATTAGTGAGGAAGGAAATATACTGGGACTAGACAGAAGAAGAAGACTACTGTTTTTGGGAGATCTCTTACTGTTTTGGTGATGATTCTATCTCTAAGGAAGTTGCGGGGTTTTCTCCTTTATGGTTTCCCTGAGGAAAACTCTTTGTGTCTCTTGTCTCTTGTGATGTGCTTATGTTTTATTGCTGTGCTTGTTATTCTCTTAGTGAAAAGATCCTAAGATCATAATGCTAGCTTATATGTTGAAACACTAACAAGGGTAACACATCTATAAATCATTGGAAGCTTTTCAACATTATTTAGTATTCATCTTCAATATTCAGTCTTCATCATCATTAATACTTTGACTACTTCGATCAGCAACATCTTCAGCACTTTGACCTTTCGATCAACAACATCATCTTCAGCACTTCGACCTTTCTATCAGCAACATCATCTTCAGCACTTTGACCTTTCGATCAGCAACATCATCTTCAACACTTTGACCTTTTGATTAGCAACATCATCTTCAGCACTTTGACCTTTCGATCAGCAACATCATCTTCAACACTTTGACCTTTCGATCAGTAACATCATCTTCAGCACTTTGACCTTTCGATCAGCAACATCATCTTCACCACTATCATCTTCAACATTTTGACCTTTTGATTAGCAAAATCATCTTCATCACTTTGGCCTTTCGATCAAGAACAACATCATTATCATACTCTGATCTTTTGATCAGAAACATCATCATGAAAACATCATCATCATCAAAACATCATTATTATCAAAACATCAACATCATCAAAACATCATCATCATCATCATCAAGACATCAACATCATCAAAACATCAACATCATTATCATCAACATGATCCTTCCTTTTGGAATTATGGGATCAACATGTCTGTGGTACTCAGACGATCATTCCTATCGGAATTACGTGATTTAGGTCTTTACGGAGTTACTAATGATCCTTCCTTTCAGAATTACAGGATCAACACATTTGTGGAACTTAGAAAATCCTTCCTATTGGAATTATCTGATCAACACATCTGTGGATCTCAGGCAATCCTTCCTGTTGGAATTACGGGATCAAGTCTTTACAGAGCTATCAACGATCCTTCCTTTTTGAATTATGGGATTTAGGTCTTTACGGAGTTACTGACAATCATTCCTTTTGGAATTATGGGATTTAGGTCTTTACGGAGTTACTAACGATCCTTCCTTTCGGAATTATGGGATCAACACATATGTGGAACTCAGACAATCCTTCCTATTGGAATTATGGGATCAACACATCTGTGGAACTCAGACAATCCTTCCTATTGGAATTACGGGATCAATTCAATGATCCTTCCTTTCAAAATTATGGGATTTAGGTCTTTACAGAGTTACTAATGATCCTTCCTTTCAGAATTATGAGATCAACACATATGTGGAACTCAGACAATCCTTCCTCTAGGAATTACAGGATCAACACACATTCTTGAGTACCGAAGTCACTGTATCCATTCTGAACCGAAGTTCAAGGATGATACAATCCTACCACATTCACAAGGACTGAGATCTCCGGATAAATTTTGAACCGAGGTTCAGGGATGATACAATCCACCACTTTCACGGGGGCCGAGACCTCTGGATACATTTTGAACCGAGGTTCAGGGATGATGCAATCCACCACTTTCACGTGGGCCGAGACCTCTGGATACATTTTTAACCGAAGTTCAGGGATGATGTAATCCTACCTCATTCATGGGGGTCGAGACCTCTGGATACATTTTGAACGAAAGTTCAGGGATGATGCAATCCCACCACATTCATAGGGGCCGAGACCTATGGATAAATTTTGAACCGAAATTCAGGGATGATGCAATCCCACTTCATTCTTGAAGACCGAGGTCTCCGGATCACTTTAGGGAAAGTGCCCAGGGATGATACAATCCCACTTCATTCTCGAAGACCGAGGTCTCTGGATCACTTCTAGACATATGTCCCAGGATGATACAATCCCTCTTCATTCTCAAAAACCGAGGTCTCTGAATCACTTTAGGGCAAGTGTCCAGGGATGATACAATCCCACTGTAACATCACTACTCCCCCTTTCGGGGAAGGTCTTTCTGAACCATACCAAGATTGTCTCGAAAGTGTTCGAACTTTACTCGATACAGAGGCTTTGTCAGTGCATCATCATCTAAACCATATTCATCTACATCTTCAGTATGTGAATACTGAACTATCACCATCTATATCTCCAGTATGTGAGTACTGAAAGCATCATCAGGTCACCATCATCTGCATCTACAATATGTGAATATTGAAACATCATCTATATCTTCAGTATGGGAATACTGAAATCATCATCATCTATATATTTAGTATAGAAATACTAAATCACCATCATCTATATCTACAGTATGTAAATATTGAAACATCATCATCTACATATTTATCTTGAATGTAGAAATACCGGATTTCTATGTGTTACAACAGAACATGGGTTTCTCTGTTATCACAAATCTCGTTATCACATAGAATCAATGTAGTATCCATATTTAGTTCAAAGAGACTTGATATCAGCTTCCAAAGCCATATGGCTTCACAAATTAGCAGAGCAATCTGCTATGTATTCTGCTTCATCCATGCTACCAGAAACACTGGACTGTTTCCTACTAAACCATGAACTCATAGCAGACCCCAAACAAAAGCATCTACCTAATGTGATTTTCCTGTCTGAGATACTTCCAGCCCAATCTGCATCTGTGTAGCCATACAATCTATACTCATGGCTACAATCATAATATAAACCAAAATCTATAGTCCCTTTCAGATATCTCATCACATGTTTTGCAGTTACTAGGTGAACCCGTCTTGGTTGAACAAGATATTGACTTAAGGTGTTCACAAAAAAACAAATGTCTGGTCTGGTATTTTTTAAGTACATCAATGACCCAATGATTTGTCTGTAATGATTCATATCCACTAACTATGATGATTCATCAGCTAACAACTTCAAGTTGGAGTCCATGGGTGTGGCCATGACTTTGCATTCCAACATATTGAATCTCTTCAATATCTCTACCGCATACTTTCCTTGGTTGAGAAATATTTCTTCTGAAATTTTCCATACTTCTAGACCTAGGAAATAATCCATTAACCCAAGGTCTTTCATCTCAAATTCTTCTGCTAGTTTCTTCTTGCTTTCCATGACCTGTTTCTCATTTCCTATCAAGGATAAGTCATCCACATATAATAACAGGATGACAAGTTCATCTTCTACAACCTTGAGATAAAGGTTAGGATCAGCTTTACTTTTGGTAAAGCCCATGCTCAACAAGAAACCATCTATTCTTTCATACCAAGCTCGAGGATCTTGTTTAAGACCATATAATTCCTTCTTCAACTTGCATACGTGAGAATGTCTATCTTCAACTTCAAATCCTTGTGGCTGTTCTATGTATACTTCTTCTTTGATCACACCATTTAGAAGAGCTGTTTTCACATCCATCTGGTGTAAGTCCCACTTCAGCATGGATGCAAGTGCCATGGTAGCTCTAATTGAAGTATACCGTGCTACTGGGGCAAATGTCTCTTCATAATCAATTCCCTCTTTCTGAGAGAAACCTCTAGCCACAAATCTTGCTTTATACTTCTCAATACTTTCGTTAGCTGCATGCTTTATTTTGCATATCCATTTGGAGGATACTATAATCTTTCCTTCTAGCTTGGGAACTGTATCCCAAACATCATTCTAGTATTATTTCATCATAACATCTTCCATGAGTTCGTCTTGTCGGGTCATCAACATATCCTAGTATTCTGCATTAAACCTTGAATGTTGGAACCCTCTTTACTCTTGGTAAAGTCTCGATCCAGCAGCAAGTTGTCCATCATGTCGTACCATTTCTAACTGTAGTCACTCCCCTTGAAGTGGAGTATCATCTTCCCTCTTCATTCTATACAGGTGGCTCTATGCTTGATATATACTTGTCAATAGAGTATGTCATGTCATAGTCTATTCTTTTTTAGGCAAATCATGAACCTTTGCTTTGTACACTTGTTCTTGAGATCCATATGGAAGGTACTACGTACTTCCCTTTATGTCTCGAAATGATATCGTATACATCATTCCCCATGATCAACTGTTATTATTTGATCATAGCATTCTTTTCTTCATCTTGAGTTATGTATTATACCCGTGGTGGTCTTCATCCTTCGAGGTGGATCTACCACTCTCTGAAGCTCTTTCTTTTGTCATGGTGTCTTTGACCCTGGGAGCTTCAGATTCATGTTTATTGAATTGTCATCACTTGTTCTTCGGAACAAGTCTCATCCTTGTTTTCTTGTAGGAGTTTTTTCAGGACCTTTCCTACAATTCAAATGCACCAATTGCATGGTTAAAACTATTTCATAAAACATATGCATAACGACAAATTCTTATGCATCATGCAACTGTTTAGCCAATACAACATTCATCCAAATCTCACGGAATATTTCTAGATGACATCATTGAGATTGTGCATTAATCCAAGATGTCATGTAAAGAGGTTTCATTCTAGATAAGTAGCAATGGAGAGATGTATAGAACCATGAGCTACTTACCTATCACATGCATATTAGTAGTATACAGTCATTAATGCAAACAATCTATCATGCATAACACATCAACTGAATATGCATAACAAAACAATATCATTAAATGACAATTGAATACTTATCTTTTGTTTGTTTTGTGGGTAGACTCCTTCTTGATCATTCTCCTTCATCATCTTCTTCATTCATGAAATCATCATTTCTTATCCAAATGATAATATGGATAAGAGGTTCGTCAAGAATTGAGTTCTTCATATTACTCATCGCTTGAGGGATCTTCTTTGAATGGTGAGAGCTTGATCTTCAATTTTTGCCCATATTTATTCTTCTCTTATTATGAGACGAGCTTCTTCTTATTCCCAAATTCAACTAAAAGTAATCACTTCCTTTTGGCACACATTCCTCGCATGAATGAATCCCATGATCATGGGAAGCCATTCAAGGTGGCTATCACCACTTCTGCATTCTCTGCTTCTGCTTCAAGATGTTATGCATTCTGAATCTTCACATTCTTCAACTGTTTTCTCAAATCCATCTTCTTATCTTCAAATAGCTTGATCAAGGAATCAAACATATTTGGTGTCTTTAGGGAAGACACTTTTGGTACAAGTTGATCCGTGATTGAATCAACAGTGATCTTCTTGGCCTTGATCAAGTTCTTCTTGTGTAAGGTTTTTTGAGGCTCATCTCCCTCTAGAACTGGAACCTCTCTACTCATGTAGGTGTCCAAATAATTTTCTTCAGAGGGATCAAATACTTTCATTCTTGGAAGTTTTCAACTTCACCAAGCTTATCATCAAGCTGATGTGATAGATCACTTTGAAATGAGAACCTCAAATGCAAATAGCAAAAGATTAGATCTTACTGATTTGAGGTGTCCGTCCTACTTCTGGAGCTAGCTGATCTAGGGTTTGTCAGAGAAACCCTAATTTTTCAAAACTTGGAATCTTTCAGATCTGATTGGATAGAAATATAGATCTCTTCAAATGGAGGGAAGCTCCCGGAACAGGAAGCCCTAGTTTTCCAATTTCTTCTACAGAAATTCCTATTACTGTTTCTGTGATATATTAAAAGTTACGGCTCCTATATGTCTGAAATTTTTCACTGAGGTAACCCCACATGTACTTGATCCAAAACCACAGGTTTCATCAGAATTGGTTTCACCAATTGGGATTCATGATCATTTTACCAAGGTGACCTGTTACAGGACTGTTCAGAACAGTGAAGTTGTACAGAATGCCACGTGTCACTGGTTCATATTCAGGTTCTAAAATTCCAACCATAGAAATTAAAGTCCATGCTATTTTTGGAAAATCTTTAGGAATTCCATTTGGACCTCTATAGCCCAAGCTATATAAATTTTCCCTAGGTGTCCTATTTAGGGATGAATTCTGGAAGAGGCTGGAACCCAACTTAGAGGGATCATATCTCCTAGAATATAGCGAATATGAGGCTGAAGTTTGGACACAATGCTCGTCAAGCTTATATATTAGGTATATGTAATTTTCAGCTCATGAACCTTCTCCAATATTGGGATATAGCGAATATACCAAAACTTAGCAGTTTTATTATTTAGGGTTTTTCTAGCTCCGGGTCAAACTAGGGTTTGACTTTCCTGGAGTTTCACCCAACCAAAAATCTTGATCCAAGTCTCTAAAATTCGATTTTGATTAGGAGAGAAATCCTATGTTGGGATCACTCAAAAATTCTTCTTTTGCAAGAAGCCCTAATTTCCCACACCGAAAACTGAAAATGCTCGGAATCGAATTTCGCTTCGACAGAAAGATGCGCCCTTCAATTGAGATCCAACCTAGCCTTCTTTTGCTGATCGATTGTGGAGAGAGAACCAAAAGGTAAGAATCCCTAGATTCTATAGCTGCACAATGTCTTCTTTTCAGGGTGGCTCTGATACCATGTTAACTTTTTATATGCTTGGCAAAGACATCAGTACTTCATTTCATTTTCATAACAAAATCATATAAACAGGATCACTGAAAGATAGACAAGCACAACCATACAAAAGGAACACAAAGATTTATCTTAGGAAAAACATAAAGGGAAAAACCTAGCAAAAGCTTCCTCAATATAGATTCCCCAAAAAGATAAAAGATAAAACCAGCAAGGAGATCAAAGCCTGATCCTCCTCCTTCTCCAGCTACTTCTCTTCTCCACTAATGCACTGCACAAGTGAGAGTGTGTGTGTTCCAAATGAGGAGCACCACACCTCTATTTATATTCATCCATTCACTTGAATTAACTCATTTGACATGTAGGCTCGAGTTAAATCATGTAGGCTTGAGTTACACATGTAGGCTCAAGTAACCACACTGGGGTGCTAATGACCCACCTTTACAATTAGAGGGGACTACCTCATGACTCTTATTAGTTATTTCGATTAGAAGCAGCAGGGTACAAGATAATACATGTGGTTCCCCCATTAGGACCATCGGGGACCACAAAAGATACATATAGAATATTCTTCGAAGTTACAATATTTCAACAAATTGTTATGTTCATGATTTATTTCTTAGTGATGATGAAGTAGATGTTACTTGTGTATATTTCTTGCATTATATATTTATTTATTCCTTAGATGTTTTTATGCATATTTCCTAAGTTCATGAAGGCTGGGAGCATCTTGCAGAGGTCAGAATTGTTCTAACTTGGTGTTTCCACCCTTGGAAATCCACCTAGTAGAGGTGGAAGGCAGAATTCAGGAGGGAACAGTTGAATTGGGAGGAAAAGTTACATTTCACACCCTAGGATCTGCTATGGAAGGAAAAATGCAGGAGAAGGAATTTCTATCACAGTAGAATATTCTAAATTTTGGGATCCTCCTGCGAAAGGTGAAAGGTAGAAGGCATAAATTAGGAGGAAAATATTAAGGAAAAGTTAATGTTCCTATTTTCGACTTCCGAGGTCGGAAGGAAAAAGTTAGAAGGACAGAGAGAGATTAAGTCAAAAGTGCAAGTTCCTGGGTTCTGACTTTTGACTTCTGAGGAAGAAGTGTGGAAGCGGAAGTTTGGAGGAACACTTTTCTAAAGGTTATGTTCTGACTTCCGACTTCTGAGGTGGAAATGTGGAAGCAGAAGTGAGGAAGCAGAAGTGCGGAAGTGGAAGGGGTGAGGTTTGTTCGGAAATTGCCATTTTGGATGCCTAATGGATAATTGAAGGGTAGAACGACTGGTATAGTTGTTCTAAGCCTGAGATGAAGGTTGGATAATAGGTTAACATCCATACCTGGTGTTTATCAGAAGAGCAAAGGGGTTCTTAAAGATTTTTTTTTAATAATACGCATTATGGGGTATGGGGATGTGACATGAGCATGATGTCTCTTGTTGTTGTTATTGTTGTTGTTCCTCTTTGGTGATGGAAACTCTTTGGCAAGGTGTCCTATCTTATGACAATTGTAGCATTGATACTTTGAGTAGTGCTTCTTCTTCTTCATAAACTTATTCTTTGAATGTTTTTTATTACTCTTCTTGAAGTTTGATTATTTTATTCCTTTAGTACGAATGTATAGATCATGATCATCTTGTCTGAATAGGGATTCTCTGTTGGCTACTCTAGCTTCTTCTTATATGTAACCTTCCCATACTATGTGAAACTTCATACTTTATTTATGGAACACTGAGTTTGTATGAATGAGTCCCAAGGTCTAGTGAGACCATTGAGAGTAGTCATAACTAGTTCATCCTCATCAAGGGAGTCTCCAATAGAATTTAGTTGTTCTATGAACTAGGAGACCCTTGTGAAGTAATATTGAATTGATTCTTCTTTTCTCATCTTGGTTCCCTTTAGTTGAGCTCTCAAATTCATATTTATGTTTATGCTCCTTCCCTCATACATTCTGGAAAGTGCATCATACATTTTCTTAGGTGTATTCTTAGATGAAACTTGAGGGATGAAGTGATCTTTTATAGAATCAACATTGATCCTCATTGCTTTGATTAGGTATTGTTAATGCTTCTCCTTAGCTTGAAATTCTTTAGGATCTGTGAATTCATCCTTGATGTACTTATCAAGTCCATTCTCTTTTAGAATGAGACCAATCCTATACTTCCAAGAGAGGAATTTTTGTATGCCTTCTATTTTGTCCTCAAGCTTAGTGCTTGGGGCCATCTTGTCCAGTAGGTCACTAGAAAAATGAAATTTCTCAAAATGGAAAGCTGAGCTTAACATGAGATGTGCTTGACTGAGGTGAGTTGGTTGGTCCAACTAGTTTATGGAGATCCCAAATCTTCACCATTCAAATCCTACTTGCGAGGTTGCAGCTCTGTAGAATTTCTGGTTCTTGTTTTCTATAGTTTTCTGGTTTAGGGCCAAGCTATTGCTTGGATTTTGCTTGAGATTCAGCCACCCAAAAAATTCTATGAGGGGATCAATAGATGCACTCTAGGGAGGTGTAACTTTCTATGCAAACAGATCTTCCAAATTCCATTTTTTTGTAGAAACCCTAATTTCTTTCGAAGAGGGAGCAGAGAGAGTTTCACCTTGTGAAAGTTGTCCTATTCATGTTAGATCTAATACCATGTTAAGATTTGATATGATAGACTAAATATCATTAGTGTTCAATTCAAATTCACAACGGTAGCATATCCATAATCACTGAAAGAAACACAAGCACAAGACAGACACAATATTTATCTTGGGAAACCCTCAAGGCGAAGAAAACCTAGAAAAACTTCCTCTGTATAAGATGTATGAGATAAAACCCAAAAACGGGAATTCTCCTCCATGGATATATGTCTCTCCCTCTCTCTCTCTCTCTCTCTCTCTCTCTCTCTCTCTCTCTCTCTCCTATGTGCTACTCAAGTGAGTCTATTTTCTAATGATTAGCATAGATCCTCTATTTATACACATTGAGCCAACTGAATTTTACCCTAAACAATTCGCCCCCACTAAACTGTCTGGGACGAATTCACCTAGAAAGACTCAAAATAGTATATTATATTATTCATTAGGGTACTAATGAACGACTTACAATGGAAGCTTTACCTCATGACTCTATAATGGCCAATTACAATAGTAACACCCCGATGGAGGAATAATAACATCTCCATTGGGTTACATCAGTGAAATACATTTATAATATCCTTTGAACTTACAATATTTCAACAGTATTTAGCAAAATTATTATTCGGCCGAATAATGTTTCAAAAAAAATTATTGCCGATAAATTGCCTCGATTGGTAGTACTTGGCACACATTTCTTTGTTGCCATTAATTTTAACAATTGGCCGTTAATCGCTATTCATTTGAATAATTGACTACTTTATTCAACCAAACAATAATATGTATTTGGCCAAAAATGTAAAAAAAAATGAACTGAAAAATATTCATTATGCATCTTCATTCCTGAATTCTCATGAAATAGACACCCATTTTTTCAATTTCACCAGTTCCTATTAATCTTAGGCATACACCTCTGAGTCTTTTTTATTCAAGTTCAAACCAAGTACATTAGCTATTTCAAACAATATAATCTCTCTCTACTTATAAAAAAAAGTTATACCAACAACAATTACAATGCCTCTCAAATGTTAGATTTATAACATTTGAGGTCAATATTATTTTCTTTTCTTAACCTTTATTATACACTATAACAACTTTACAACAATCAACAATAATCAGTTTCACCATTACACATTGTGGCTACCACCAATTATATCGACTTTTTTTTCAAAATCCTCTTCAAAACCTTTAGGTGTACTCATATAAACTAGCTAACTTGTTTACCACTACTTCGCATTAAATGACATTTTCCACTTTGACATGGTGAATTCTAATCTCATATTTAAATTTTTATAAACTAACATGTATGTTATGAATGTATAAGAAGGTCAACTTTGAGTATTAATTTTCCATGGCTACATTAACATATTCAATATTGATATCTATTGATGCTGATTATAATAATGGTAATCACATATTGTTAATTACATCGAAGCTAGAGACCAATTTGTGGGACAAGGGACCCCCTCTTCTCAATGTTGAAACTTAAAGTTTACAAATATGTTGTATATTTAATTCTCCAAGGCACTAACTAAAGGAACTAATTAAGAAGTGGACAACCTCAACATTTTGGGGAATCTATTTTTTATGCCTAAGCAAACTTTTACTCATCTATTTTTTATGGCCAAGCAAAATTTGAATCATCTATTTTTAAGGTTAGAGCCAAGCGAGACTCTAATTTCGTGTATGGCGCCCCCTTGTTTTGGGACATGAACCCCCTTTGCACAACAATGTAACTACTAAAGTCTACAAAGCTGTACTAAGTTTTAATTATCAATGCATCAACCAAAAGAATGAGTTAAGAAATGAACAAACTATTATAAATACATTAAAAAAAAATGTGATACACTATTAAATCTTTTTTTATTTTTACAATGTAAAATATTACTATAAAATTAAGATTTTGGTCCAATTATTTTTTACAATTTAGAAAGTTGGTATTATTTAAAAAAGTATCTTAAGCTTGTGTGAAGAATTCATCTTGAAAAATTTAATATTAAAAAATATTACATTAAGAATTGTTATGAAAAAACACTAAAACATTTATGTGGAAATAATATGATACATTATTCAATGTTTTTTATTTTTACAATGTAAAATATTACCATAAAATTAGGATTTTGGATCAATTATGTTAGTATTATTTAGAGAATTGGTATTTTTTTTAAAAGAAAATACAAACTTTTGGGAACAATTCATTTGTAAAATATTGGACTTTTTTTAGACTTTTCTATAAATAAATAGATGGTTTTGCAGATTCATTATTATGCACTTTTTTACTAGGAGAGAACAACGTGGTTTTATAGATTCATTATCTCGACATTTGTTTTGCACTTTCATTCTACGAGGACAAGCCTGGTTTTGTAGATTCATTATCTAGGCATTTTTTCAGGTACAATGGAAAAACCTGTAATACCATCTTAATGAGCAGAAGCAAGGCTTTATGGTTAAGACTTTTCATAAAATGGCATTGCTCAAGGTTAAGGGCGGCAAAGGGGCAGCCAAGGACAAAATGAGTATGCTTGAGAAATATCATAAAATGCTACTGCTTGACAAGCTCAACAGAGGCGGTGAAGGGGAAACCCAAGATGTAATGAGTAAGGATGGATCAACAGAATTCCCATTGGATCGCCTCTCTGGAGACATTTTGCATTATATTATGTCCTGGTTATCGATCCTCGATATTTAAGAGTTGGAGCAACATGTGTGGCAAAGCAAAATTTTAATCATTTATTTTTTATGGCTAAGAAAAATTTTAATCATCTATTTTTTAAGGTCATAACCAAGCTAGACACCAATTTGGCGTATGACACCCACTTGTTTGTGGGACAAGGGACCCCCTTTGCACAACAAGGGACAAGTGCTCATTTGCGATAAACACTATCAAATATTTGGGGTATGTAATTGAAACTACATGCATGCTCGTTGACCCAAAAAAGTACAGATCCTCAAATATTTTCCCATTCCTCAAAACATTCATGAACTAAGAAGTTTTCTTGGTTTGGAGAATTTTTATTGATGGTTCATACTCAGCTTTAGTCACATAGTTTGACCCTCGAATCAGATGACTAAGGTAAATAGGAAAAGTGTCTTCAAATGGACACTAACACAACAACAAGCTTTTGAACAACTAAAAAAAAGACTTGTACTACACTAGTACTTCTGTTACATGATTTGCATCAGCCTTTTGAGATTGAGATGGATGCATCAGATTATACTTTAGGAGCAGTGATCACTCTGTCTTATTACCCAGATGCTTTTCCTTACGAAGCTGTGAACGACATTGTTAAAAGGTATTCAATGTATGAAAAATAATTGTATTCCATTGTGCAAGCCCTTAAGCAATGGAGACATTAAACATCCTTGGGAAGGAAACGATCATCCTTATTGACCACAAGCCCTTACAGTTCGCTCCACCCCATTCGAAATTACAAACAACTTGACAAATCAAGTGGATTAATTACTTGCAACAATTTCAATCATCTATTTTTAAGGTCATAGCCAAGTGAGACACCAATTTGGTGTATGACACCCCCTTGTTTGTGGGACAAGGGAACTCCTTTGCACAACAATGTAACTAATAAAGTATACAAAGATGTACTACATTTTAATTATGTAGGCATTAACAAAAATAATGAGTGAAAAATGAACAAATGATTATAAATACATTAAAAGAATGTGTTACATTATTCAATATTTTTTAATTTTACAATGTAAAATATTACTATAAAATTAAGATTTTGGTCAATTTTTTTTTACAATTTAGAAAGTTGGTATTATTTAAAAAAAACATAAGTTTGTGGGAAGAATTCATCATTTATGTGGAAAAAATATGATACACTGGAGTGATAAAGTTGTCTTGAGGTGCAAACCCTTTTTAATTTAAAGAAATGTCTAATAAGGGAGGGAAATGACCAACTTTCTTAAGTAATTTCAAAATAGGGTAAATATCATTAGAAGAATCATTCGAGTAACATTCATAATCTATAATCAAACAGTTTTCCAAAAATTGTTTTACTCGTCTTTCTTTAAAACTAATAATGAATATTAAGAGTAGTTAATGACTAAAATAATCCATATAAATGCGTTTTACAATTTAGCTAATTTAAAATTAAATTTTATATGTTCTTGGTTTTATAATTTTTCTTTTTACTAGTCAAGTCAATTGAATTTTACTACTAATATTTTACTACTTAGTTTGTAAGATTGTCTTTTTTATTTTTTTAATTATAAGCCGACATGGTATATGTTTTTTTACTTTTTACTTTTATTATTATTGTTTTTATTGAGTGGACATGTGTCAATGAGGGGTTACACAGTTACATAGGGGACACATCTCCCCTATTTGAGCTGTAGAAATCCCCTCTCTACCCAACTAGTGCTCATTTGAGCTGTAGAAAGCGCCTCTCAAAGCAATTATTGAATTTTTTTAATTTTTACAATGTAAAATATTACCATAAAATTATGATTTTGGTAGAATTGTGTTTGCATAATTTATAATTTAGAGAATTGGATTTTTTTTTTAAGAAAATCCAAACTTGTGGGAACAATTCATCTCTAAAGTCTTGGATTTTTTTAGACTTTTCTATAAATAAATAAATGGTTCTGCAAATTCATTATCTAGGCATTTTTTTTTCGGGTACCATCTTAAGGAGAAGAAGCAAGGCTTTATGGTTGAGAATTTTCATAAAATGGAACTGCTCAAAGACAAGGGTGGAAAAGTATGCTTGAGAAATATCATAAAATGCTACTGCTCGACAAGGAAAACTGCGAAGGGGAAACTCAAGAGAATGCACAATCGACCGCCTCTCTGATGACATTGTGCATTATATTATGTCTCAGTTATCGATCCTCAAGGTTACTCACAAGGTCAAACTCAACAAGAAACAACCAATCCAACGGATGGGTTTATCAGGCTACCAGCCAAGCCATCTCTCTAGTTGGGTTTATCAGGCTTCTAAGGCAATGTGAAGGAAGAACTGCTAAGCTAGTGAGCTCATCTATAGAGCTAAGAACACCTTCAAAATACCTATCTAGCCTGGTTTCCCCACTTCCTACACACTTGACACAAGGAAGTGTCTCCTTCTCTACTCCATAGTCCCTCAGGATACACTTTCCCTTCTAGTGCTCTTTAGGATGTGCATAGCAAGTTTACCAGCCACACTTATCTTATTGTGAGGTTCCACACTAGGTTTTTCAAGAAAATTTTACGTCTCTCCCATTCATAAGTCTTGTACATAGTTCAGACCTGAACTAAGGTGCACAACACAACAATCACAGGGAGACTCCACAACTCAGGGCTCACTCAGGAACACGAGTAACAAGGCCTTATACACTCTGTAGTTTAAGATAGCGCTACAACACAACAATCATAGTATTTCCAAGGGAAAAACTCTTGCAGAACATGAAGGATAGACACAGGAAGAGCTTTACTACTGAAGAGCTTCCATGCGAATGGAGAACGAAGATAGTGAATGGGCCAGAACGTCCCGTAGCTCCCCAAAAAATGAGAGTAAAACCAAAATGTGAACGCGTGAGTCAAATTGGCATACAGTTCTGGTGTTTTCTTGTCCATGCAAGCAAAACATGACATTGCAAAACTGGGTGCTCTACCCAATTCAAATTTTCCCATACTCTTCCCCTTCTAAGCAATAACTACCTCAACCACCTTCTAGTAGAATAAATGGTTGGGAAGAGAAGACAAGAAAAAGGGTAGTTGACAGCTTTGATGGGTTCTCCCCATGACACATGGATTTTCCCAAAATTGGCTCAAGGATAACATTCCCACCCCCTTATACTTAGGAAAATCATGCCCCATCTCATTATTTATTGCATTGACATAGATGACTTTGGGTTTTTCATTAATTTGCATATATACATGATGTTTAAGATAGGTATTGACTTAGCACATAAACCATAGGCATCAACCATGATCGCCTATATACCAAACATTAATCAATAATAGGGCATTATCCTTGAGCTCCTTATCATGATTCCATATAATATTTACATCATATACATTAACACAATGTGGTCAAAACCAAGGTGTTACACCAAAATTATGCTAAACTAGGTGAGCTTCCTGATAGGACATATACCTCTAATGAAATATTCCCAATCCCTTGGGATACCATTTAAGGTGGTCATCACAACTTATGTTTCCTCCACCATGTCATCGATAGCCTCCATTTATCCTTTTATTTGAGATACTCTTGTGGAGTATGACTACATAGTCTCTCCCTTTTGAATCTTCATTCCCTTGGGTTGGTTTCTTAAGTTAATTCTTATGTTGATGTTATTTCCTTTAAATAGATTTGTTAGAGGATCAAATATATCCTTTGGAGTATTCTTTGATGATACTTGAGGAATCAAATGTTCCTTTGATGGATTTGGTTATGATCATCTTGGATTTCATCATGTCCTTTTTTGTTTTTAGACTTTGCTTCATTTCCATATGGCTCCTTGACCTCTTCATCGATGTAGCCTTCTAGATCATGTTCTTCAAGGATGAGCATGATCCTATACTTCCATGCTTTAAAATTATCTGTTGCTTCAATATTTTCATCAAGATTGGTTTTGTTTGTCATCTTTGTTGATGTACTTGTAACTTCAGAATGTATTCACTTGTATATCTTATGTATTGTACCCTGATGTTTATTCTGAGAAGTATCTATAATGTAATTGATTCATGTCATGCCCCAATGTTTCAATCAGGAGATTCAATAATGTTAAGTCATTGAGGTTAACCTTCCATTGTAATTCAAGGTAATAGTCCCCACATTTGTGTCAAGGTTAACCCTCCTTGTTGATCGAAGGGAAAATTCCCCTTAGTTGTGGGGCACTAGGGTTATTAGACTCTCCTAGATATGTCGGATCTAGTAAGTAATTGTTAAGTGGGGCGGAAATGTTAAAGTGAACATTAAGTGAACGAAACAATATAAATAGAGATTGAGCCTCTCTATTTATCACACACACACTCACTCATTGGGGTACATGACTGAGAGAGGAGAAGCTCTCTCAAGTGTGAGAGAGAGAACAAGCTGTGGAGATCATCTTTTCTATTTTCGGGTTTTACTGCTGCCATTGGTGCTCATTCTATATCTGAGGAAGTTATGGGATTTTCTCCTTTATGGTTTTCCCGAGGAAAATTATTTGTGTCTCTTTTGTTTATTGTTGTGCATTTTATTCTCTCAGTTAAAGATCCTAAGATAATGCTAGCTTGAATGATAAAAATCTAACATGGTATCAGAGATAACCTAAGAAGAAGAAATTGAGCAGCTGAAAAATATAGGTCTTCTAAATTTTTGGTTCTCTCTCCACAATCCATCAGCAAAAGTATGCTAGCCTGACTCTGCATTGAAGGGCACATCTTTCTGTCGAAGCAGAATTCGATTCCAAGCATTTTCAGTTTTTGGTGCAGGAAATTAGGGCTTCTTAGAGAAGAGGAATTTTTGAGTGATCCTAGCATAGTTTTTCTCTCCTCATCAAAATCAAAGTTTAGAGATCTGTTTCAATATTTTTGGTTGGGTATAACTCTGGGAAAGTCAAACCCTAGTTTGACCCCAGGCCAAAAAAACCCTAAAATACTAAAACTGATACGTTTTGGTACATTAGCTATATATCTGGATTGGAGAAGGATCAAGATCTGAAAATTTCATAGGACGAATATAAAATCTAGTTTTAGCATGTATCCAAACTTCAGCCTCAGATTCGCTATATTCGAGTAGATATGATCCCTCCACGTTAGGGTTCCATCCTCTCCCAAGATTCATCCCCAAACAGGACACCCGTGGAGAATTGTTATATCTTAGGCTACAGAGGTCCAAATGAAATTTTAGAAGATGTTCTAGAAAGGGAAAAAAATGTAACTTCTATGGTATGAGGTTTAGACCCTGAATATTAAAAAGTGATACATGGAAGTCCGTACAACATTGCTATGCTAAACAATGCTGAAATAGGTCACATTGGGAAAACAATCATACGTCCCAATTGGTGAAACCAATTCTGATGAAATCTGTGTTGTTGGAACAAGAACAGGTGAGGCTACCTCCATACAAAGTTTCGGACATAGAGGAGTAGTAATTTCAGAGATACCACAGAAATAGTATCAAGCATTTCTGCAGAAGAAATTCAAAAACTAGGGCTTCCTGTTCTGGGAGTTTCCCTCCACTGTTTTCAGAAAAAGAATACATTGCACAGCTCACCTTGAAGATTTCTATCTTTCTATCCAATAAGATCTAAAAGATTACAATTTTTGAAAATTTGGGTTTCTCTGACAAACCCTAGATCAACCAGCTCCAGAACCAGTACGGACACCTCAAATCAGTAAGATCTAATCCTTTGATATTTTCATTTGAGGTTCTCATTTCAAAGTGATCTATCACATCAGCTTGATGATAAGCTTGGTGAAGTTGAAAACTCCCAAGCATGGAATTATAGGATCTCACTAGTTCTTGAAGGAAATGAATTGGACACCTACATAAGTAAAGAGGTTCCAGTTCCAGAGGGAGATGAGGCTAAAGCCTTACTCAAGAAGAACTTGGTCAAGGCCAAGAAGATCATTACTGATTCAATAGAGGATCACCTTATACAACATGTGTCTTCCCTAAAGACACCTGAAGAGATGTTTGATTCCTTGACCAAGCTATTTGAAGGGAAGAACATAAATCGGAAGATGACCTTAAGAAACCAGTTGAAGAATGTGAAGATCTAGAATGCAAAGACCATATATTCATACTTTACAAGGGTCTCTCAAATCAAAGAACAACTTCAAGCGGTAGAAGAAGAAGTGGAGAATGCAAAAGTGGTGATAGCCACCTTGAATGGCCTCCCAGGATCATGGGATTCATTCATGTGAGGAATGTGTGCCAGAAGGAAGTGATTACTTTCGGTAGACTCTGGGAAGAAGAAGAAGCTATACTCATAATAAGAGAAGAGAAGATGGGAGCAACAGAAGATCAAGTTCTTATCATCCAAAGAAGATCCCTCAAGTGATGAGGAATATGAAGAACTCAACTCTTGAAGAACCTCTTATCCATCTTAGCATTTGGATAAGAAACGATGATATTATGAATGAAGAAGATGATGAACACGAAGGCTCAAGAAGGAGTATACCTATGAAACAAATAAAGATAAGTATTCAATTGTCATTTCATGATACTTTTTTTGTTATGCATTCATTTATATTCCGTTAATGTATTATGCATGATAGAATTCTTGCATTAATGACAGTATACTACTAACATGCATGTAATGGGTAAGTAGCTCATGGTGCTATACAACTCTCCATTTCTACTTATCTAGAATGAAACCTCTTTGCTGACATATTGGATTAGTGCACAATCTCAATGTTGTCCTGGTGGAGATGGATGGCATCTAGAAAAGTTTCCATGAGATTTGGATGAATGTTTTATTGGCTAAAATAGTTGCATGATCATATATTTATGCATAAGAATTTGCCATTATGAATATTCCTTATGAAATGTTTCTAACAATACAACTAATGCATTTGACTTGTAGGAAAGATCACGTACATAATCACCTACAAGAAAAGAAGGATGAGACTTGTTTCGAAGAACAAGTGCCAGCAGATAAAGAATAATATGATGAATGTAGTGACATCATTGATGCAGAACCTTCCAGCTATGAAGAAGCAACTAAGAAGAAAGGGAAGACCAGTTCAAGAAGAATGATGTCTAGGATGTAGTATCGATACATGAAGGGAGGTTCGTATTTCCATCATGCAGTAGATGGAAACATCGTGGGATACAAGGAAAGATTCATAGCACGAGGCTTCTCATGAAAAGAGTGCATAGAGTACAAAAGACAAAGGGAGTATGATGCTTCACTTTAGAGGGAGTGACTATAGAAGATCCCGAGGTTCGACATGGTATGATAGGATGGATAGCTTATTGGCAACTCTAGGATTTACTGAGAGTAAAGAGGATTCCAACCTTTTTCTTCAAGGTTGAAGGTAGAAGACCAGTGATGCTCCTATTATATGTCAATGACTTGTTCCTGATAGGAAAGAGGAACTCATTAAAGTTGCAAGAAGGATACTTGCTAAGTTCTAGATCATAAAGGACTTGGGGATGATGCACTATGTTCTAGGCATGGAGGTGTGGACAAGGGAAGTATGTAGTAGAGATCTTGAAGAGGTTTAGGATGATGGACTATAAGGCCATGACCACACATATGGCATCAAACCTGAAGCTATTGAGTGTTGCTCCATCAGAATCAGTTGATGCCACGATGTATTGTTAAATGATTTATTCCTTGATGTACCTAACAAATATGAGACCAGATATTTGCTTTGCTGTGAACACATTGAGACATGTTCACTTGATGGTTGCAAAGTATGCAGTGATGTACCTAAAGGGTACAGTTGATTATGGGCTCAAGTATGAGGCGAATCAAAAGATTAACCTGGAGGGTTATGAGGATTCATATTGGATGGGAAGTGCCATTGATAGGAAGAGCACTTCAAGGTGCTACTTCAGTATGGGATCAAGTGTGATCTCTTGGTTTGGCAAGATGGAGTCCTACATGGCGCTGAGTACAGCTAAGGAAAAATATGTTTCCACTTGCTATTTGGGAGGTAGAATGTTTCTTTTGAAAACTACTATTTGATTCGGTTGATCTGACTTCCATTTTTGTATGATGTAGAGAGGAGCAGTGATCCATATCGAGATCTCTTGAAAGAGGGATTTCTAGCATAGATGATGAGATAGGTTGTCTGAGCATAAATATTGGCGAAGCTTGTAGGTTTCTCAGACATAAATGGTCCTGTAGGTTGTCCTCGGATGTAATCGGTCGTGGCAAAGCTCACAGGTTATCCTTGGATGTAATCAACCCTGATGTGATTCTATGCTAGAAATGGCCAAAGTGAATTTCGAGTACTTCAGGGAGAATCTTGGTGTTCTCTAGATCAAGGTTCCCTCCAAAGGGAAATGATGAGACCTAGAGCCATTCTGACATGGTGAGAGGATTAGGTTCCTTCCATGGTCAGATGTAAGGGTTGAGCCATTCTGTCATGGTGAGAGGATTAGGTTCCTTCCATGGTCAGATGTAAGGGTTGAGCCATTCTGTCATGGTGAGAGGATTTGGTTCCTTCCATGTTAGATGTGAGTGCTGAGACATTTTGATTTGACTGTAGGATTGGTTCCTACATGATCAGATATAAGTGCTAAATGCCATTCTTGGAATGGAGGCACCTAGTCAGTTACCGGGAATGCTCAGTCTGGGACTGAGGGCCATTCTGATATGACTATGGGATGTAGTATTACATGATCAGATATGAGTGGATGGCCATTCTGATGTGATTGAGGGATGTGTTCCCACTTAAGGGCTGATGCCATTCTTTGGGAGAATGGAGGCACCTATTCAGTTACTAGGAATCCTCAATCTGGGATTGAGAGCCCTTTCGATGCGGTGTGTTCGCACATGGTTGAATGTAAGTGTAGATCCCTTCCGATGTGATTTTTTTGAACACGGTCGGATGTAATTTTAGAGCCCTTCCGATGCAGTGTTTTCAAACATGGTCGGATGTAAGTGTAGAGCCCTTTCGATGTAGTGTGTTTGCACATGGTCGGATATAACTGTTGAGCCATTCTGGTGCGATGTGTTTACACATGGTCAGATGTGAGTGCTAAGCCTTTTTGAAAAGATGAGGTCATATGTGAGTGTTGGGCATGCATTTCTGACAAGATGAAGTCAGATGTAAGAGATGGGTGAGCCATTATCACTTAGGGTCAGATATAAGCGTTGAAGACCTACATGAAGGGTATGCCTACAACTAACATGAAAAATGGTAGGCTCTGTAGAAATTCCTGTGACGAGAAGAATGAAGAGATGGCACCATTTGATTGAGATAGCAGAAGCAGTAATGATGATGATGATTTAGGGATGATCCAGCTTTGATGATGATCTAGATCAAGTGATGATCCAGTAGTGACAATCCAGATCAATTCAATGATTCAGACTTGATGATGATCTAGCAGTGACTATCCAAATCAAGTGATGATCCAGACTCAATGATCCAGTGATGATCCAGATCCAGTGATGATCTATACTTGATGAAGATGAATTGGCAATGAAGATGACTTGAAGATGAAGATGAATTGAAGATGAAGATGACTTGATGATGATCCAGATGATACAGAGAAGAATACTTGTGCTAATAAATTGTCTCGAGAGAATACCTTCTTAGTTAAGAGGAAGTGTTGATGTATTTGTAACTTCGGAATGTATTCACTTGTATATCTTCTGTATTGTACCCCGATGTTTCTTCCAGGAAGTATCTATAATGTAATTGAGTCATGTCATGCCCTGATGTTCCGATCGAGAGATTCAATAATGTAAATTCATTGAGGTTAACCCTCCATTGTAAGTCAAGGAAATAGTCCCCAGATTTGTGTCAAGGTTAACCCTCTTTGTTGATTGGAGGGAAAATTCACCACAGTTGTGGGGAACTAGGGTTATTAGACTCTCCTAGAGATGTCAGCTCTAGTAAGTAATTATTAAGTGGGGCCAACATGTTAAAGTGGAAATTAAGTGAATGAAATAATATAAATAGAGAGTGAGCCTCTCTGTTTATAACACACACACTCACTCATAGGGGCGCATGAGTAAGAGAGGAGAATCTCTCTCAAGTGAGAGAGAGAGAACAAGTTGTGGAGATCATATTTTTTATTTTTTGGTTTTACTTATGTTCATTCTATCTCTGAAGAAGTTGCAGGGTTTTCTCCTTTATCGTTTTTTTGAGGAAAATTCTTTGTGTCTCTTGTATCTTGTGTTTATTGTTGTGCATGTTATTATCTCAGTTAAAGATCCTAAGATAATGCTAGCTTGAATGATAAAAATCTAACAATCTTCACGAAATGAGAGCCTCAAATGGAAATGTAATAAGTATTAATTACTAATTTGATGACTTCTTTTGGAACCTCCTTCACGATGACCTAGGGTTTGATGGTAAAATCCTATTTTTTCAGTTGTGATCACTTGTAGGGATGAATGTTGGAAACTATATTCCTTCCAAAGGTGAGTTATATTGTATCTTTATTGTCCTAAATTTGGTGATGGAACCTTGAAAATTTGAAGCCCTAGTTCCTCCTAGCAGCAGTGACAAGCCAAAACTAAAAAATATTTGGAATTTAATTATGCCACCATAGAAAGATGCACCCTCCTAGGGAGAATTGAAATAAAAAAAATTTTAGATAATCTAATGAGGGAGTTTCCCATTATAGGAAACTGTAGATTGTTATACTACGAGAAAAACTATTTCACAATGTCCTCTTTCAGGTTGGATCTAATACCATGTTATATTTTTAAAATTTTTATGCCCAATAAGAACAAGATCATTGAAAGAATAAAAAGAACAAAAGGAAAAATAAGACACAAATATTTATCGTATGAAACTCTCATGGCGAAGAAAACACAAAAAAACCTCCTCGATATAGAATCCAACCAAGTACACTGTAAGGCCACAAGACTAAGATAGACTGCTTCCTCATATCGACTCCTCTTTATCTCTTTAGTGAACTTGCATGTGTTGCGAGTATGAGGAGTGCACCTCAACTATTTATATATATATCAACTAGGAAGTCTAATAACCGAATAGGGATTGTTATAATAATCAACCCATTTTTACCTACCTTAGACATTAATTAAATCATTTTTGTCTTATTACCTAGTCTCCTGGATTCCACTCTATGCTAGTTTCCTTCTACATGTCCTAGAAGTCAACACATGCTAAAACTGAGTCATGGAGTGCTTGGGAAACTTCCTAGAAACCATATTTAGCATGTTTTATTTATTCTAGATCCTCCAAAGTGCATATCTTCTTTTTTTGAAAAGATGCCTGTTTTATTGAGAATTAAGGCAAAAGGAAAAGCTAGACTAGGTGTAGTTGAATTGTTTTTTTCCCACATCATCCTCCCTCCTTTTATCCTAATAAAAGCATGTATGATTTGTATTTCCATCCCTCATTATCTTTCCTAGTTGACTTATCCAATTCATGAGCATTTTGGTGGATTTGGAAATTGCTTTATGCACCTATGGGGGATTTGACTAGATTTAGTAAGCCTACTTTTTGACCTTTTCAAATGGAATATTTATGCATTCAAATCTCTCATGTAATTACACATTTCATCATCCTATTACTTCACAAGTCTGGATATTATACAATTATTCAATACAGATTAGTGTTATGCTCCAATTTCAGTCTCCTTTGATGTTAATTTTGCATGTTTGATTAGCAATTTTGTGAGTGTAATTTTTATATCTCTTGGGTTGAATTTACACATGGTATCAGAGCCTTTGTAGATTGATTTTTATCCTTCCATATTGCTATTGTAGGTTCGAAATCTTGACCGAGAGCATATTCTGTTGACTGAAGGGTACAGTTTCTGAGCTATGGACCAATCTCAGAAGATCATCTTGAATCCATTCAATTTATTTGAGTGGAAAGCTGAGATGGAGAAATTTTTGAGATTGAACCATCTCTACAGGGTTACTATGGCAACTGAGGTAGAGCCCAAAGCAGCTGCAAAGAAAATCAAATGGCACAATAGGAGGGATGAGGCCTATGGTCTTTTGTGTCTAAGCATTTCAAGAGACCTCCTCTTCCATCTTGGTGGATTGACATCACGTAATGAAGTGTGGGAGAAGCTTGTAGAGATTTCTGGTAAGACATATGAGATGAGAGGACATAAAATTGAGAATGACCTGATATCCTTGAGTCCTAGTAGCTTCGAATCCTCGCAACTCTATTTTTCCAAGTTTAAATCCCTTATTTTGCAGCTAAAATAGTGTGGGATCGAAAAAAAGGAAGAGAAACTAGTTTTGGCCATACTCTCGAAGCTTGGACCTGACCATTTAGTGTTCATTTCTACCTTCCATGCCACCAAGTTGACAGCTAGAGCCTGGAAGACACCTAAGCTTGCAGAGTTCATGGAATCCCTCACACAGGAACAAGATAAGTTGGTGATGATGGGCACCATAAAACCTTCCAAAGACCAAGATTTGGTTGTTGGAGATTCAAGGGTGGATTCAAAAATCAAGAAAAAATCCAAAAATCCACCTGAGCAAAAGAGAGACAAGAACAAGTCTCAAGAGGAGCCCTAAGGTTCCGAGAAGAACAAAGGATAAATGAGTAAGTGCGCATACTGCAGTAAGGGCTATCATCTTGAGAGCTCTTATATGAAGAAGCAAATTGACATGTTGACCCAACTCCTAGAGAAGAATAACATCTCCCTTCCTAATTGATCAAAGAAGAGGGAAGTAGGATCAAATTCAAAGGACAGAGAGAGAGTACATGCCTTGGTTGCTGGCACATCAAGCTCACCTAGCTCCATTATAGAATCTGGAGCTTCTAGACATATGGTTTCAATAAAAGAGGCATTCTCCTCTCTTGACATGTCAAAAGGGCCACCAATCGTTTTGGGAGATGGCTCTCTCACTGACAGTTTTGGGAAAGGAAGGATTGATCTTGACCATGGTAAGTTCAATAATGTCTTGTATGTTCCATGTCTTTCCTCTAATCTCTTGTTAGTGTATCAGATGACTCACACTGGGTATGCAAATAAGGTCATCTTCTCCCCTGATGATGTGGAAATCAATAAGATTTCAAATGTTAAATTCATAGCAAAAGGTGTTGTTGATCACACTTCAAAGTTATACATGTTTTCCCATTTTCTACCCTACTCAAATCCATCTGCTCTTTTGATTCATGCTAATGAGGAAAGCAAGCTTTGGCATGAGAGATTTGGCCATCTTAACTACAAGTATATTTCTGATTTGAGTGAAAAATATATGGTCATAGGGTTACCAAAGATCAAGTTTTCCAAGGGAGTCTATCAAGGTTGTATCCTAGGAAAACACCCAGAGCACAAATTTGAGAGAGCTAGTCATGAGAGAACCTTTGCACCTCTTTAGTTGATCCACAGTGACATTGCTGGTCCATTTCCTCATATGTCCATGATTCAAGTCAAATGTGCACTGACTTTCATAGATGAATTTTCCAGGTATTGTTGGGTTTACTTCCTAAAGCATAAGTCTGAAGTTTTTGACCTCTTCAAAGTCTTTAAAGCCTTGGTTGAAAACCAGACTGGGAGGAAACTCAAGATCCTCAGATGTGAAAATGGTGGTGAGTATGTCAAGTTTGAGTTCATTCAGTATTGTAAATATGTGGGTATACAAATGCAACATTCAATCCCTTACACACCACAGCAAAATGGTGTTGCTGAGAGAAAGAACAGGTCACTAAAGGAGATGGAAACCTGTATGATGGAGGATAAGACTTTGCCACCAAAGTTTTGGGCCAAGGCTATAAAATGTGCATCCTACATTGAAAATAGGTTGCCTCATAAGCATATTGATGGTATGAATAATTTTGAATCTTGGAGTGGGCACAAGCCAGATGTGACCCATTTTAGGATTTTTGGCTCAAAGGCTTGGGATAGAATTCCAACTGAAAAGAGAAAGGCTTTGCAGCCTCAGAACCAAGAGTTCCTATTTGTTGGGTATTTTGAACATTAAAAAGGGTACAAGCTGATAAACTTGAGCACTAACAAAGATTTCATTGAAAGAAGTGTTCAGTTCCAAGAAGAGCCTTTAGTAGCAGTTGAAGTTGGAGAGTCTTCTTCACCATTAGATCCATTGATTGTAAGTGGAGAGAATAATGAGTTTTCTGATTCTGATATGTCTGATAATGATGATTTTATTGTATATATTGATAGTCCTACAAGACCAAAATGGGCAGCAAAGACCATTCATGCAGTTGGGGAACTAGCTGGAAATCCTAGTGACACTAGGAGGACTAGATCTCAGTTTGATAGTGCCCTTTGTATGAAAGATCCTTTATTTGCTGAGAAGTGCTATCTGATAGTTGAATCAGATCCACAGACATATGAAAATGTAGTACATGATCCAATATGGAAAACAACCATGAAAGAAGAATTCAGCTCGCTCCAGAAGAACAACACTTGGGAATCGGTTGATCTTCCCCCAGGGAGGAAGCTAGTTCAATGTAAGTGGGTTTTCAAGACTAAGTTTGCTGATGATGGTTTACCTTTTAAATATAAGGCAATATTGGTATCCAAGGGCTACTCACAAGTACATGGTATTGATTACAATGAAACCTTTGCACCAGTGGAAAAGATGGACTCCATAAGGCTAGCTTTAGCCATTGCAGCTTCGAAGCAGTGTGAGGTACATCACATGGATGTGAAGAGTGCTTTCCTAAATGGAGATCTTAGTGAATATATTTACATGTAGCAACCTAAAGGGCTTGTTTCTAATCCATCTTTAGTGTGCAGGTTAAAGAAATCATTGTATGGGCTCAAGCAAGCCACCAAGGCTTGGTATGCCAAGATTGATGGCTTTCTGCTGTCATGGAGTTTTGTTCAATGTAAGTCTGATCCTAATGTATATTTGAAGCTGATTCATGGTTCTTTGATGATTATCGTATTGTATGTGGATGAACGTCTGATTACAGGAAGTTCAAAGAAAGAGATTGCCTCCTTGAAGGATGCAATGAACCATGCATTTTCTATGACAGATTTGGGATTGTTGAGCCAATTCTTCGGTCTCAAAACTGCTCAATCCCAAAATGGAATCAAAGTACATCAGTCCAAGTATGCCATAGATTTTCTAAACAATTTCAACATGAAATATTGCAAGCCAAGAAAGACTCCCTTCCTTTCAGGAGTTAAGGTTGAAGAAGTAGGTCCTTCTCCTATGGTAAATAATACACTATATAGGCAGTTGATTGGGTGTTTGCTTTATCTTACAAACACTCGGCCTGATATATCTTATGTAGTTAGTGTGGATTCAAGATACATGGATCATCCTCATGAGATCCAAAGGATGGCAGCCAAAAGGATCCTAAACTTTGTTCAAGGAACAAGAACTCATGGGATCTTCTACAAACCAAAATATGATCTTGATTTGATTGGGTTTACTGATAGTGATTGGGTAGGTGAAAACACAGATCCAAAGTGAACATCAAGATATGTGTTTATGCTTGTAGAAGGACCAATCAGCTGGTCAAGCAAAAAACAGAGTGCCATATCACTTTCATCTACAGAAGCATAGTATAGAGGGGTTGTAAATGTAGCAATTCAATGCTTGTGGTTGCAGGGAATACTTGGAGAATGTGGCTTTGAAGCAGAGTTTTCAACTATTATATACTGTGATAATCAAAGCACCATTTTAATCTGCAATGATCCAGTTCAGACAGCTTGTGCATGATGGTACCATTCATCTACTCTTATGTGCATCTTCAGAACAAGTAGCAGACATCTTCACCAAATTTTTTTGTGAGAATACATTTAGCAATATAAAATCACTACTGGGTATTTTTGATCATGCTATGAAGCATGATTGATGACAAGATTTCCAAAATTTGTTTTCCTGTCCATGTTTAAGGGAGGATTTTCCCACTGGGTTTTTGCCTCTTTCCTTAGTTGTATGGACAAGCAATATGTAAAGGGTGACTAATCCTTGTTTCTAGGCTCTATAGTTTTCTGATATTTAGTCATAAAGTCGGGATTAAGGGGGGGTGTTATAATAATCAACCCATAGGTACCTACCTTAGACATTAATTAAATCATTTTTGTCTTATTACCTAGTCTCCTAGATTCCACTCTATGCTAGTTGCCTTCTACATGTCCTATAAGTCAAAACATGCTAAAAATGAGTAATGGTGCTCTTGGAAAACTTCCTGGAAACCATATTTAGCATGCCTACTTTATTCTAGATCCTCGAAAGCACATATTTGCTTTTTCTGAAAAGTTTCTTGTTTTATTGAGAACTAAGGCAATAGGAAAAGCTAGACTAGGTGTAGTTGACTTGTTTTTTGCCGACATCATCCTCCCTCCTTTTCTCCTAATAAAAGCATGTATGAGTTGTATTTCCATCCCTCATTATCTTTCCTACTTGACTTATCCATTTCATGAGCATCTTGGTGGATTTGGAAACTGCTTTATGCACCTATGGGAGATTTGACTGGATTTAGTAAGCCTACTTTTTGACCTTTTCAAATGACATCCTTATGCATTTGAATCTCTCATGTAATTATATATTGCATCATCCTATTAACTCACAAGGTTGGATATTGTACACTTATTCAATGCATATTAGTGTTATGCTCCATTTTCAGTCTCCTTTAATGTTAATTTTGCATGTTTGATTAACAATTTTGTGAGTGTAATTGTTCTATCTCTTGGGTTCAATTTCCACAGGGATGACTTCACCTTCCTAATAGGGCCAACCTAACTTGGGAGATGAAAAAATACATTTTAATAATTATTTTGAGGGAACTATTGACCCAACTTACAACAGAGGTTTTATATCAATACTTTAAATCACCAAATACATCAATATCATCCCTCATCGAAGGAACAACATCTCTGGAAGGGAGGGAAAACTATTATAATATAAAGTTAAATTAGAATATATTCCACAATTTCATTATTTCCATACTTTATATCTATAATGTGTTGTGATGGGTGATCACAAAGCGTCATTATTAAGTGTTGTAATGGTGTATTTAACACCGCCTTTCTTCTTGGAATCTCGTTCCCTTTTGGAATTTCGTTTTTGTTCTATACTTCCACATGAAGGCGTTCCCCATCATGGTATGCAAGCTATTGGTTTTGAATTAGCCTTGTTGTATGCAAATCATGTTGAGCCAAATATAAATAGATTGAATTTGGGATGAGAGATATGTTGACTAATACCTCTTTTTGAAATTTGATGAGAATTGTTTGATGAAAAGGATGACTTCCAAGACAGAACCTTCTGTCTCAATGGTCATAATTATCCAATTTGGGTGACCAATATGGAGACCTTGTTGCAAAAATAAGGGATTTTGGAAATACATGAAGACTATTATTGTTGATTTCATGGATGTTGATGTTAAGTTTATCATCGATGTAAAGAATGACGATGTTGTTGCAATCATCGCAGCCTACATTTCAAGGGATATTTGATTTCAAATAAGCGGGATCGACTGTCCTCATTCCGTATGGAATAAGTCTAAGGACATGTTTAATATGGTGAATGACAGAACATTATGTAATTAGAGAAAGAGATAATCTCTTTAGAACCTATTTCCTTTAATTGGATGGAGGACTATTTAGCTTGCATCAAGGACCTATAATTGCAATTGCATGAATGTTGTAAGGATTTTCAAAAGAAGGATGGAAAAATAATTGAAATTCTCTTCATGAATCCAAAGACACCATATGGTATTATGATCCTCTTTTCACATAAGTTGTATGTCTCAGAATAAATATGGTAAGGATATTACCTTGATACTTTCTGCGATTTGTTGATTAAGGAGCAATGAAATTCGCTTAAATAAGGGAATTTTGTGTGCAAAAACCAAGCTCACTTGTTGAAATAAAGGTCAATCCAAACCTTAAAGACTATGGTTGATATGATTATATAAAATAATGTATCAACCAACCTTCTAAAAGGAAGAATGAAGATTCATCATTGTATCAGAAGTGTCGAAAGACAAAGACCTATTGGTATTGTTGAAAAAGGGGACATGTCGAGAAGAACTATTGGAACAAGATGAAATGTTTATAAGGAAAGGTAAATCACCTTGAGGATAGTTCATTTATTGGATAGTCAACCAATAGAACTTTTGGAAATTATACCTTATATGTTATCACTCCCGAAGAATTACATGCATGTACCACTGAGACAGAATTGATAGTCAAATTTGGATGTGCTAATCATATGGAAAATGATTGTTCTCTATTCTCTTCATTAAGTGGAGGCCTCGAAGAGAATATTTATGTTTTTTATGGTTACACTCTTCAATTTGTTGGAGAGGTGATACTGAATGTCACCATGGTTGAATATCCAATGTATATCATGTGCCTAGTCTCAGCACAAATTTGTTTCATTTACTCAATTTATGAATACTAAGAAGACTATTGCATTTTGGTTAGATGACTTTATTGTAAAGGATTTGAGGATTGTGGGAGAAACTATTGATTTAGGGAATTTGGATCACAAATACATACATTATAAGTTTTGTGAATGTGCACAATCAACTACATCGAATGAAGTTGTTAGTTTCCATGGTTGAACTAGGTTGAAAGTATAACACACTTGAGCATGACAGGGCTATTTTTTTAAAGATATTAGAGATATAGTTGTATGGAAACTTGAATTTGTATTGTGAATGCTTTAGGTATTTTAAAAGGTTATCAGAAAATTTATAAATGTAAGGTTGAATGATAGAGGAATAAAATGAAGTTTGGTAGAGAAATAAGACAACGGATATTTGAGAAATGATTAAAACAAATCTTTAAGTCTAGGAAGTGTCAATGATAGAATTTCCTAAACGAATATGAATGTTGGCCTAGGAAAGGAGAACAAGGAATAAGTTCACACGCAAGAAAAAGAAGGTGTGTCGCGCATGTGACAGAAAGAAAGGAAGGTCACGAAGGAAGCAAAAGGACTAGTGCATGAAGAATGGAGATGCACGTGATGAAGAAAAGGAGAGTGCTTGGGCATACAGGTGATAACGGCTAGAAAATGACAGGTGCAGAGTGTGGCCAATTAGGGTGGTGTAAGCCTACAGAAACGCACGTACAAGGGAATATTTGTGAGTCAGGCCGATAGTGCCCTGTGTCAAGTCATGATCACCACAGCTGTAGCGTGAGGGGTGGCTAATGGTGATAGTTAACAGACTGCCTATACACACTTGAACCTGTGTGGTCATGTAAAATAGTATAAATAGGATGGATTCAATAGTTAGAGGGTTAGTTGTTGGCTAGTTAATTTTGGTCATTGTTGATTCTTAGTTGGTGATCAATAGTTATTGTTTTTCTTGTTCATGGGAGATCCATACTGAAGGATGTCGTTTATTGTAATTTTGCAGATATTAGAGAAAGAGAAGACTCAAGAAGAGTTTGGTAGCGATAGGAGGTTGTTGAGTCACGGATCTGGTTGTTGTGTGCACAGATCGCTAGGAGTAGGAGTAGTGTAGAAGAACAAACCAGAGAGCATGAGAGCCAAAAATATGAGTCATAAAGACATATTAGAAGATCAGTCTGCATCCTACACACTACAAGGTGCTATATCCTTTTCTCATGCCAGATGAAGTGCACCTTGGTGGTTTTTCCTAGATGGGTTTCCATGTTATCCCTTGTGTTTGAATGGGTGGTTGATGCTGTGAATGTTTATGTGAATGGTTTCTATTTACTTACTGTGTGAAGATGAAATGTTGATTAAATGCCTAATGTTATATTATAATCAGTAGATGAATGTTTGAGACATCGTCGTTGAAATATATGCATATATCGACCTGTGCGTACTGTCTTAAGTCACAACGTAAGTCGCAGACAATCTATCAGTATGAGACAGTTGCGCCAGTTGTAAGGTCGAGAACAAGGTTAAGTTGCATGGGTTGACATATAATTGTGCTCAGTCGTGCAAGACTAACTCCACTGTCTAGCCGTTCCATTGCCTTCATCGAGTGCCTTGGTCACGCGCCAAGGGACTATAATCCCTCAATAATTGTGGAAACATGGTTACGATGGTTACCCATCAAAGAGATATCTCGGGTGATATTGCGCCTTCTCTACGGGCATTGATGATGGGGCTTGCTCTATCGGGCCGGTATCTTAAGTGTTTGTTGGGTTGACAGGCTGCATAGAATCTGGGTTGCACGGGTTAGGAAAAGTGGCCAACAAATGGGTCTGTTTCAAGGACCTTATTTATCGAAACAAGGGAAATGTTGTGGCACCCGATGAACACCGAGATAGAATACTGGATGAATTCTAAAACACTAGAATTGGCACAATAGGAAAGCGTAGGGACATAGTTGAGTGCAGAGAACTGGGTAGAAGAATATATATATTCTGATATTCACAATATCTTCTTTGTTGAGTCCCCCATTTTAATGCATGAATGGTTGTCAAGATTTGCGACTAAGCAAACAAACTTTTAGAGAAGAGAGATCATTGAGTGGACTGATTAGATGGTTCATGAGGTAACCAGTGTAATTAAAACCATCTCTAGAGCTGTTGATTTTTGGGTTGATAGTATATTGAGAGGATATATTATTGAGTTTGCAGTAGACACTATAACCTCATATAGTGAAGTTGAAAGAAATTTTTTCCAAGGACCCCGAAGAAGATACTTGTTATGTATCAGTACATGGATAAAATTGTTTTCCTATGAGAAGGGTACTTTGCAGCTGAATAATTGAGTTGCATGCCTAAGAAGGAGGCTATGTCGTAGACGACCTATTAAGAATTTCAATCATCTATTTTTAAGGTCATAGCGAAGCAAGACACCAATTTGGTGTATGACACCCCCTTCTTTGTAGGACAAGGGAACCCATTTGCACAACAATGTAACTACTAAAGTATACAAAGGTGTACTACATTTTAATTATGCAGGAATTAACAAAAATAATGAGTGAAAAATGAACAAACTATTATAAATACATTAAAAATAATGTGATACATTATTAAGAGTAGTTAATGACTAATGACTAATGAATGTGAATAATGAATATTAAGAGTAGTTAATGAATAAAATAATCCATATAAATGTGTTTTACAATTTAGCTAATTTAAAATTAAATTTTATATGTTCTTGGTTTTATAATTTTACACATAGTGGCTACCACCAATTATACAACTTTTTTTTCAAAATCCTCTTCAAAGCCTTTAAGTGTACTCATATAAGCTAGATAACTTGTTTTCCACTACTTTGCATTAAATGACGTTTACCACTTTGACATGGTGAATTCTAATCTCATATTTAAATTTTTATAAACTAACATGTATGGTATGAATGTATAAGAAGGTCAACTTTGAGTATTAATTGTCCATGGCTACATTAACATATTCAATATTGATATCTATTGATGATGATTATAATAATGGTAATCATATATTGTTAATGTCACAACAAAGCTAGAGACCAATTTGTGGGACAAGGGACCCCCTCTTCGCAATGTTGTAACTTAAAGTTTACAAAGCTATTGTATATTTAATTCTCCAAGGAATTAACTAAAGGAACTAATTAATAAGTGGAAAACGTCAACATTTGGGGGAATCTATTTTTTATGGACAATCAAACTTTTAATCATCTATTTTTTATGGCCAAGCAAAATTTTAATTATCTATTTTTAAGGTCACAACCAAGTGAGACACTAATTTGGTGTATGACACCCCCTTGTTTGTAGGACATAAACCCCCTTTGCACAACAATGTAACTACTAAAGTCTACAAAAGTGTACTAAGTTTTAATTATCAATGCATCAACCAAAATAATGAGTTAAAAAATTAACAAACTATTATAAATACATTAAGAAAAATGTAATACACTATTAAATGTTTTTCATTTTTACAATGTAAAATATTGCTATAAAATTAAGACTTTGGTCCAATTCTTTTTTACAATTTAGTAAGTTGGTATTATTTAAAAAAATATCTGAAGCTTGTGTGAAGAATTCATCTTAAAAAAATTAATATTAAAAAATATTACATTAAGAATTGTTATGAAAAAACACTAAAACATTTATGTGGAAACAATATGATACAGTATTGAATGTTTTTTATTTTTACAATGTAAAATATTACCATAAAATTAGGATTTTGGATCAATTATGTTAGTATTATTTAGAGAACTGGTATTTTTTGAAAAGAAAATACAAACTTTTGGGAACAATTCATTTGTAAAATATTGGATTTTTTAGACTTTTTTATAAATAAATAAATGGTTTTGGAGATTCATTATTATGCACTTTTTTACTAGGAGAGCATAGCGTGGTTTTGCAGATTCATTACCTCGACATTTTTTTTGCACTTTAATGCTACGAGGACAAGAATGGTTTTGCAGATTCATTATCTAGGCATTTTTTTCAGGTACAAGGGAAAAACCTGCAATACCATCTTAATGAGCAAAAGCAAGGCTTTATGGTTGAGAATTTTCATGAAATGGCACTGCTCAAGGTCAAGGGCAGGGAAGGGGTGACCAAAGACGAAATGTGTATGCTCGAGAAATATCATAAAATGCTACTGCTCGACAAGCTCAACAAGGGCGGCAAAGGGGCAACCGAAGACGAAATGCGTAACGATGGATCAACAGAATGCCCATTGGATCGCCTCTCTGGTGACATTTTGCATTATATTATGTCATGGTTATCAATCCTTGATCTTATATTATGCCATGGTTATCGATCCTTGATCTTTAAGAGCTAGAGCAACATGTGTTGCAAAGAAAATTTTTAATCATCTAGAGTGATCAAAAAATATGATACACTAGAGTGATCAAGTTGTCTTGAGGTGCGAACCCTTTTTAATTTAAAGAAATGTCTAATAAGGGAGGGAAATGACCAACTTGCTTAAGTAATTTCAAAATAGGGTAAATATCATTAGAAGAATGGGCTAGGTAACATTCATAATGTATAATCAAACACTTTTCCTAAAATTGTTTTACTGGTCTTTCTTTAAAACTAATAATGAATATTAAGAGTAGTTGTAGGAAGGAGAAAGTCGACAAAAGTCGACTGGAATGAAGACCGACTTAGTCGATCAGATGACTAAGTCGATGGGCCGACTTAGTCGATCATCCGACTAAGTCGGTCGGCCGACTAAACTAGAAGATTAAGTCGGCTAACTAAAAGTCATGTCGGTTCACCGAACCGACAGGTAATTATTCTGTAATTGTTTGTAAATTGTATATATTAGGCTGTTGAGCCAAACGAGAACTCAGTTCAGTTCTCTGCCTTGTATGAACTCATTGCAATAATATAATATGTTTTCATATATGTTCTAGTCTCCTGACTCTGATTTATAGATATATATGTTTTAGTATGTATTATTGGTAACCTTATGTGATCTGTGAGATTACAACATTGGTTCCGTTGTCGGTAGTACATGTCTGAAATATATGCTCACATATGATACCAGAACAGGAGATTAAGGATTGGTGGGACCGTAAAATTGTGAACTACTTGCAAAATTACGCAAGAAGGAACAGATTAACAGTCGCTGAAGCCAAAGCAATATTTTTCACAGAGACACATGAAAAATTTGTCGAATCAATGCCACAACTCTTGAAGCAACTTCTGGATGAGAAAGCCGGACGAAACTAAAGAACAACAGTTACTAGAAAAACTGATCTGAGGAGGCCGAACAAATCTGTCGGAGTGGTTTGAGAAAATCGCCGATGACTTCTGTGAGGAGCAAGCAGTCGAAGACAGAACTTCTGTGGAAACTGTCAAAGAAAAATTTTACATAGCCTTCACCCAAATTTTTTTGTGTTCCCTACCGACCTTGCTGTTCAAATTCTTGATAGAGAATGGAGCAGGACACATCGTTAAACCTCGTCCACCGCTGTGCGAACAGCCATCAAATACCGACTAGGAGGAGAAGCAGAGGAAGTGGGAGAAATTCATTGCAGAAAGAGAGTGGGAATACTTTCTGAGCAAGTAAATCGAACTATCTGAGCTTTCTAAAAGTGTCGGGTAGGCTATGGGGGGGTAGCTGGTCATGCGTCGGAGGTAGAGCATAGCGGATCCTAGTCATCCTAGACCTGATAAACGTCACCAGTAATGAAAAGTCGACCAAAGAGGACCTCAACAAAATAGCATTGTACGAAAGTATGTCGGACATTCAGAAACAATAAAGGGACAAAAGACAGAAGAGAAGGGAAGCAAGACGTGAAAGAGCCGCAGGGCTACACAATGAACAAAACCCTAGGGAGGATGACCGCGAAGAGAATCCACCAGAGTCGGGTCATGACCGACAAGAAGAGGGCATAGAGCAAGAGGTATCCCCTAAGGAGGAAGAAGTGTGGATAGAGCAGCCAGAAGCTCTCCAAATAACAGCTCCCAACGACGGAATAACCCTTTCCCCAACAAATCCACGTACCAGAATACCGACTATTGTCGAAGATGACCTCTGACTACGAGCTAGTGACTTCAGTATATGGAGCCGACTAGGCGATGAAACATACACCAGTCGACACCTTATTATATGTTGACCGCTTGAAGGAAATTGGGTGATGTTTCAGGAAGCACCCTCCCTCCGAAGTATCTACTTGCTCTTACCGACACATGAAGGAGCACCCCCTCCGCCAAATACAGCTTTAGAAGAAATCGAACAAGCAGACCTACGAACACCAATTTGCAATGGACCATTGATAGCCGAAGTCAACATTAACCGACTACAAGTCGACGACGACTCGACGACCGACAGGAGCTCAAGATCCGTCGACCAAAATTCCATCGGCTCGACTACATCAATAACCCCACCACTTTCACCACCACCCCCACCTCCACCTCTGCCAACTTCTGAGAGCAGTGAAAGTGATTCAGACATGGGTCACGGATCAGCTCACATTCCTCTCTACGAGGGAGATGAAGACCCCAGATGACACTGGTTCATCTGTGAGTCGACCTGGGAAGCAAACCAGGTAACAGATGAAGACCGACAAATAACACAGTTTGCCAGAGCCTTAAGGAAAAGGGCCTTGACATGGTACATGACCTTTTTGGAAAGGAAACCCAGAGTGACGAAATCCGAGATTAAAACATTATTCTTATCATTCTTCAAAACCCCAGACGCCAAGCACCTGGCTGCCAAAAAGCTTAAAACAACGTCACAAAATCCAGGGGAGACAGTCCGCGACTATGACAAACGTTGGAAGGACCTACTAAGCCAGCTATATTATGTTATTGATGAACAGTTACTAATTCAATGGTTCCTTGCAGGATTATCGTAGAAAGTATGCCAACATATCAGCCTGGAGACGTTCAAAACATATGAAGACGTGCTAACAAAAGCTCTGCAGGTCGAGATGGACGAAGACATACCTGCCTATCCGACGGACCAAAAATTAGAGGAACAGCTAGAGAACATGCAGAATTATTTGAAGGAGCTAACCCTCAAGAATCAATAAATCTGCTGTACCAACTGCTCGACAGCTAGTCATTCGAAAGATAATTGTCGACAACAATATAGCCAACAAGACGTCCGCTTTGTACAAACTAAATCATTTTGCGACATTTGTGAGGAACACGGAGATCACTCCACGAAATATTGTCCATTTAACATGAAGAACGGAAAGGCTTCTTGGTGCGCTATCTGTGAGACCAAAAGTCACAACACGGCCGACTGTCAGTTAAACCTGAAAAACCAACAGAACTATCAGGCGGTCTACCAAACGAATGCAGTAGCACAAAACAACGAGCAAAAAAATACAAACAACCAGAACGAACAAAGATACAACAACCAATGATATGAACATCGGTATGACAACCGACGTTAGGGTTATGGAGGAAGAGGTCGATTCGCTGGGAATAGCGACATCCGAACGCGTCGACCCACCCAGTGCTTCACATGCTACAAGGAAGGTCACAGGTACGTAGATTGTCCATACAAGGATAGAACTGATCTTAAATTTTGTACACACTATGGAGTAGGCGATCACTCCCTTGAGGATTGTCCTACTATGTTAGAGAAAATCAATACGAAGAAAAATGTTAATGTCTTGTCTTGTGTCCAAAAGCATGATGTACTAACTACTAAGAATTTACATATTGTTACTCGACAAGGCACAAAAACAGGGCCTGATAACCCCCAAATTAGCAAGATTAAAGACACAAATGTTTATCCTGACCCTATAAAGAAAAAACACACATATCAAGAGGCAACCCACATATTTCACGACATTGCACAACAAGAAGACCTCATTAGCAGTCAACCTAACACAATACAACAATTAATATATCTCACTCAAACAGACAAATCCATGGCCCAGTTCATTGATTTATTGCATCAAATAAAAAATACTAACCCCGAAAAACAAACTACAAACATCTGCAGCCTAAACCAAAAAGACAAAAATGATGTCGACCCACTTGTCGACCTGGAAATCGAAGGTTACCACGTCCGACAAGTAGTGCTTGAATTCGTGTCTCAGGTAAATATCATGACCTGGGATACATGGGAAAAGATGGGAAGACCTCGAATCTATGAGTCAAGTATTTACCTAAAACTCGCCAACCAAGGTCTCATTGAACCCATTGGGGTTTGGAAAAATGTCGACATGACCATCAAAGGAATTTTGACCAAGGTTGATTTTGAAATTATCAACCCAAAAGAAGGCTCTAATTCCTTCCCAGCACTAGTCGGTTGACCTTGGGGACGGAAGATGAAAGCCTCCATATGCTTAGACAAGGAACGAATCAAGCTAAAAGGAAATGGTCACAAAGTCATTGTACCCATTAATCCCTCCCAAGGAGAACCTTGGACCGAACCGATTGATGAGGAAGTCGATATCAAACAACTTTACCAGATCCACAACAATACGAACTAGACCGAGCCCAACATCCATGGAGAACTTTACTGAGGTAACCAAGACTCAATTGGTTATAACTTAGATGCTGACCTGTATGAATGGGAGATGGAAAATTACAAAACACAAGCAAGAGGGTGCTAGACTATCCAAACAGTACAGAAAAAACCCACTTAACAGTGCTTCATAGTATCCATTATCCCCAAAAATTTTGTAAAGAAAGTAAGGGAATGTCGTACCTTACAACAAACCAACTTAACCACTACACAACTAACCAGGTCTAAGGAGAGGGAATCCCTAGTCATGCACATTGAACAAGTCTCTAAGAATATTGGAGAACATGGTCGACTCCAAATCTTAGTCGAAACATTTACAGGTCAAGCAGCTAGATGGTGGGATACCCATCAGACAAAACTCCAGACCTAGACAACTGCTTCGACTTTCTTTGTCAAACGGTTTGGTGGAAAGAAGTTAACCCAGCAAGCCCAGATCCCTACTTTTACCCAAGGAGAAAACCCAGAAGAACACATTAAGACTTGTGAAAAGGAGTGGAGAAGACTTGGATATAAAGATGAGAGAACTTGGCCACATTTGTTCCCTTCAACCCTAGCCAACTTACCCAATAAATGGTATAAGATGGAGGAAGCTAGAGGTGAAACCTTCTTTTGGTAGGAACTCAAGGAAATTTTTATCAAATACTTCCAGTTCATACCTCAAAATGAAAAACTAGCCGAGACAGCACAACAAATCAAACAATTTCTCCAATTGACCGAAAAACAACCCTCCCAGAACCACCGACAGATCAAGGATTGTAACAATGTACAAACCAAATCCAGACCACAGGTGACCCATTTACACTTAGAAAATGAACACACAGAAGGAAAGAGCTTCATATGGAAAACCAACCATATTGAAACAACAAAACCTATCTATTCAATCTTCAAATTCGAGACCACTGACAAACCAGATCTTGACAGAATGACTGCAGCCGACTTTCCTGCTACATTCTCACAGTTCAAAGAAGGAAGTCAGCTGATTAATGAAGCTAAAGCACCAGAGTGGCTAGATGAAAAAGTGAAAACTAAAGAGGTTGAAATTTCAAATGATGACGGACCAAAAATAGCTAAGATTGGTGACTACTGGAGCGACCAACAGACCACCGAAATAGTAAACTTACTTAGAGAATTCCAAGATGTCTTTGCCAGGGACCATAAAGACTTAAAAGGGTTAGTACAGGAAATGGGAGAAATGAAAATAGATACTAAACCTAATGTCCGACCTGTCAAGAAAAGACCTTATAAACTAGCTCACAAGTACAAGGAGATAGTTAAAAAGGAAATCGACAACATGTTAGTAGCAGGGATCATTTACCCTATTGACCAGTCTGAATGGGCAAGCACCATGGTCGTCCAGCCCAAGAACCATGACCCGACAAGGTTAAGGATTTGTGTCGACTTTAGGAAGCTCAACAAAGTAACATTAACATATCCATTCCCAACCCCCTATGCTAATGAAATATTGAATGAAGTTGCAGGACACGAATGTTACTCATTCACAGATGGATTCTCAGGATACAACCAAGTACCCATAGCAAAATAAGATCAAAAGAAGACAACATTTGTCTATGAATTTGGTTCCTTTGCTTACAGAGTTATGCCTTTTGGGCTAAATAATGCACCTGCAGTGTTTTCCCAAATTGTTGTCAAGAATTTCCAAGAATACATATATAAGACCATGGCAGTATACTTCGACGACTAGACTATATACTCCACATTAAAAGATCACTGCAAATGGCTTCGACTTATGCTAGAGAGATGTCGACAGATTCAACTCTCCCTGAACATTAAGAAATGTATCTTTATGACTCCCATAGGCATACTCTTAGGGCATATTGTCTGTAAAAATGGTATCAAGGTTGACATTGCCAAAATTAAAATCATCCTCGACCTGAAACCACCGATAAACCCTAAACAAGTTCAGGTGTTACTTGGCCATACAGGCTATTATAGAAAGTTCATAAGACACTATTAAGATATGACCTATCCTTTAGAAGAACTACTAAAGGAAGATCAAGATTTTAAATGGACAGAGGAATGCCAAACCTCCTTTGACAAACTGAAAAGAAAACTGGTTGAAGCCCCCATACTCAAATTTCCAAATTGGTCGACCAAATTTCATGTGCATATTGATGCATCAGGAATTGCAATCGGAGCCATCCTGACTCAACCAGGGGATGACGGGATGGACTACCCTATAGTTTACAGCAGTCAAAAATTAAATAAGGCTGAAAGGAACTATTCGACCACTAAAATAGAAGCCCTAGGTATGGTCTTTTCCCTCCAAAAGTATCAACATTACCTCTTGGCCAACTCCTTCAAATTTTATACCGACCATCAAGCCTTGAAGTACCTTGTCAATAAACCCCTCCATCATGGGAGAATCTGTCGCTGGCTACTTCTTTTTCAAGAATTTGAGTTTGAAGTCGTGGTCCGACCAGGGAAGTTAAATGTTGGGCCCGAACACCTATCCCGTATAGACACAGGAGAGGAACTGACCGGATTCAACGATGACTTTCCAGATGCACATTTATTTCGCATAGAAGCAGTTCCAGAAGAACTCGAAGAAATAGCTCAGTTCTCATAGACAGGTCAGGCACCAGAAGGTCTGAACACTAAGAAAAAACAAATCTTAGCTATGAAGGCTGCCCCTTATAGCCTCATTAATGGATTTCTATACAAAATGGGGTTAGACGACATTCTCAGAAGGTGTGTACTTGACCATGAGAGAGACCAAATCATGCATGAAGCACACTATGGACCTGCAGGAGGACATTTTCAAGCGGATACAACTGCAAGAAAAATCCAACAGTCGGGACTATGGTGGCCGACGATCCACAGAGATTGCAAAAACTTTGTTACTCGCTGTGACTGATGTCAACAACTTGGTTGAACTCTGCCGAGCACAGAGATTCCCTTGATATTTGTAAACCCTAGTCTCACATTTGAAATCTGGGCTATAGACTTCATAGGACCATTTCCTATCCCAGCCAAATGATCAGGTGCACTATATATTATCACGACAGTAGAATATGTCACTAAATGGGCAGAAGCTGAACCCGTCGATACATGTTCAAGTGAGGTGGCCGCTAAATTTATCTACAAAAACATCATCACTAGATTCAGATTTCCACTTACATTGATCAACGACCAAGGATCACACTTTATCAATAAAACCATCAAAAATTTGACCGACCAATTTCACATCGACCACCGACAAAGCACATCATATCACAATCAGTCGAATGGCACGATTGAAGCTTTCAATAAAACATTGACAAAAGGGTTAACCAAAATATGCAGTATCGACAAAGACGACTGGGATGAGAAAATCCCTATGGTCCTCTGGGCATATAGGACAACCTATAAACGATCGACTGACCAAACCCCCTCTCGACTAGTCTACGGGAAAGAAGCAGTCGTCCCCCAACATTTTCGATAGAAGACACCTATTATTGCACAACTATTACATGTCAATGTCAAACATGCAAGAAAGGAGCGACTATTTCAACTTAGCAAGCTAGAAGAACACAGACTCATGGCTATACAACACCAAGAAATTCACAAGCAACAACAGAAAGCATGGCACGACCGCAACATCAAAAACAAAAACCTGTCGGTCGGAGACTTTGCATTACTCTATAATAGTCGAGTCAAAGGAAAACCCAAGAAACCCCACACAGAATGGATGGGACCTTATCTTGTCGAAGAGATACACCCCAACGGTTCAGTCCGACTCAAAACATTGTAGGGCCTAGTATTTCGGAAGCTTGTTAATGGAGCCCGACTCAAATGTTACAAAAACTGAAAACAAATAAAATTAAAAAAAAATAATAATCATATAACGACCTTAACCATCAATCAAAACCCATAAAAAGCTAAAAAAAATTCCAAAAACAAAGTAATACACCCGACACACCAAAACATGATAGGAACTCACTACTTCGACAACAAACATCATCACCTCCGACCATCTTCATCGACCAATCTGGACGACCATTCTCAGCACCGACACCGACCGACGACCTCGAAAGTCCCATCACACATTTATGAACTCGAGCGCCGAAAGCAATTCCCCATTACTCCACACTCGCGTATTGCAGTTGGACCGTCAAGTCCGCCATTAATAAATCCATTCCCACACACAGCCACCCCATCGCCTATAAATACGGGACCATCGAAGGTTCATTCACCACACCCTTCACATACAGAGCACTCGCACAGTCAGTCGACTAAAAACCCAGAAACCTATAGTAACCTCGACCAAAACGACATAATGACCCCCAAGCAGACCAGAGCAGTGACCAAAGTGAAATAGCTACAAGCTGAGGATACACCCTTGATCCGTCGACTAAAGCATATCAAAAATGCCAATGTACAAGATGACCAATGGCAGAAACTCTGGGCCGAGATCCAAGAGTGGGCCTTCGTCGACAAGAAGATGACCCAAGCGGCTGAAAAATTCCTACGGAGCACCATCTTCAACTATCCCAATGCACCCCTGATGGCAAGCTTTGGTGGGACAAAAGAAGTTGTCGTCAAGTTTATCATCAGTGGATACCACAACAATCGGTTCTACTTCGATCGACCGATCGACATTACCGGATATATCATCTCCAAGCTCACTGGTCTGTCTAACCAAGGGAACCCTGTACCAATCGGAATCAAGGAAGGATTGGTCCAAGAGCTCACAAGATCATCATCCGAGAAAAATTCTAAAGGATTGATGATCGGGCAGATTGCCACTCGAACGCCACAGATTGTGGCCAAAATCATCGCCATCACACTTACCTTAGCAGGTCGAAGTAGCGACCTTAAATTGGAAATGCTGGAGGCCGTCAACACAATTGCCACCGACGGTCGAATCTACTGATGGGGAGATTATGTCACCGACATGATGAAAACCATCTACGAACGATGCCAAGAGACGGGAGGAATCATCAAGTTCCCTTCCCTCATCCTTTAGCTCATGATGTACCACATCTGTCCAGAAGGAAGTCCAGTCTTCTGGGAACCGACCAAATTCCACATGAACAGGTTCAAATACTTCTCTCTGAAAGGAAACCCGCATGAGTTGGTGCAAGGAAAAATATTTCTAGAAAACTGGTTCCAATAGTTAAAGCTTCGCATGACCAGATGGCAGGTGCCTCAGAACATCTGACGCAATCTACCGGCGAAGTCTCACATACAGTTGGAGCTCGACCATACCACGGTCTGGTATATGTACGGAGAATACCCCAAGGCCACCACCCTCGACTACTACCCGAATACTGAGAAAATATTTCGGGAGTTGACTCGACAAGCGAATACCAACATACCAGTGCCGGAGGCAGCCAAACAGGTCGACTTCTCAGTAAAAGAGCCACTGACCGACCAGGAGAAAGAGGAATACTACGAGCTAAACTTGTACATAAGTACATTTGTGTCGGATGACACCTCGGTCGAGCCCACTGGTCGGGTACAAATAACCATCAAGCCTCCAACCAGAGTCGACCCACAGCCGACAGAACAATAGCCGAAAGAACAACCGTCGAAAGAACAACAGCCGACGGAACCACAACCACAACAGCAAGCAAACCCTTCGGCTCCAGCAAGCGTCACCCCAACTCAGGTGTTGACGAATGGAGTCAAGCAAGATAACCCTGAATATGCTTTGTCAAAAGGCATCATCAAGAAATTGGCCGCTGAGATCGCTGCCGCCAGAAGGAAAATCAGAGTACAAAAAGTACAGCAGGGCAAAGGTAACCACAAGCTTATCGTAGCTGAGTCGTCTGACAATGACGAAGAGCTAGTAGCAGCGGCCGTTGACATTGTCGAGGATGCCACCGCAAACAAAGTCCCAGTTGAAACTCAGTTTCAACAGTTTCTAGAAGCAGGAGCCCCTGAGGGTCAACCAAAGAATCCCAAAACAACAACGACACCAGAAGACGTCGTTGATCTTGTGTTGACTCCTCCACCTCCATCACCGACACTAGTAGTCGAGGAGCAAGAAATAGCACAGCAGTCGGCCAACCCCCTCGACTTGTACAAGATACCGAAGTCGGTGAAAGAAAAGTTCGACAAGGACACTGAACTCAAAGCTTTCTTTGAGACACTGCCTGAGTTGTTCTAGTCGGCTCAGAAAATCCAAACTAAGGCTCCCCTCTATACTGGCAGCAGGGTTTTTGGACACATTACATCGACTTTCACCCGAACAGACCAAGAAGGAGACGTGATCGGCCATGTCTGATCTACCATTGAACACATCAACCCCGAAACCTAGGACGACTTCCTCAACCCACTAGAAACAGACCCACTGTCCGAGGTAGGTTTACAACCGACTTCCGACAAACCCATTACCCCTGACCAGTCCCCCACTTTATCACCACCGCTGCCATCATCTCCACCCCCACCATCATCATCCCCACCACCATCATCCCCACCACCTCCACCACCCCCTGATTCCCAGCCAGATATACCCGAACCAACTACATCATCTCAACCAGAAGCAACCATACCAACCACTGAAACCCCATCAACTGCTGCAGGTACCCAGGAAAAAGACACAGAAAAACAAAAGAAGAAGAAAGAGCACCATCTTTCCAGACTTCAGATCGGCTTAAAGGATGCAAGCTCGTTGACCGACACAGAATTCGGCCAACTTCTCAAGACTTTGGCCAAGGAAGCAAAGACAAGGACTTCATGAAAAACTAAAGAGCTCTTGGACAAAAATACAGAACAGGTCGAGTTTCTCAGCAAATGTAGGGCTCTAGCTCAGTCTGTGATACGAGGCCCTATTGAAGTCGACATAGATCGACCATTGCAAAGAGCCTATCAGCTCTTCGAGACCATGGTATCGATCGTCCAGGATCATCTCCAAGAGACTAAAGAAGAGCAGAAGGAAGAGACTGCCCGACTGCTACTGGCACAACACACTGCCTTCTTAGAGGCATACAAAGTGCTACAGGACCACATGGAGGAGTCTATCGTTACAGAAGAATTCTTAAGAGACTGGCCTACTCACTATGGGCAAGTCTATCAGCAGACAAGATAGACTCAACAAGGCATTCAGGATTTGGAGAGCAGGAAGACGATAGAAGCAGCATTTAGGCAGACGATAGAAGAAGAGATTGTGCTGGAGACAACCAAGCTGCAAAAGCTGGAATGAGAAGTACACCAGTGGGTCCAACAAGCCCTTCCCAACTTAGAAAAAGTCGACATCATCTGCCCACAGATGAAATGACTTATCAACGCAGTAAAAGAGCAGAATCAGTCCTTGGGCCCCAACATGGAGAAGATCGCGCAAGTCCCCTTATCAGAGAAGATGTCGGTCCTGTCAAACTTAACTACGTTAACTATCGACATCCAGAAAGCTTTGCAGAGTTGGCCAGATTTTCAGCACCAGCTAGCTATCACAACTCCGGCCATTGTCAATATCTACGTCCAGAAAAGGCCAACCATTCGTTTGCACAGCCCTCCACAATAGCATTTTGGAAAAGTCCGACAGAGACATATTTTTTGTACCTCCCTGTTTCTTCGGGACAAAGAAACATTTTGTTCGTGGGGGAGATGCAGGAAGGAGCAAGTCGATAGAAGTCGACTGGAATGAAGACCGACTTAGTCAATCAACCAACTAAGTCGATGGGCCGACTTAGTCAATTAGCCGACTAAGTTAGTCGACCGACTAAACTAGATGATTAAGTCGGCTAACTAAAAGTCGTGTTGGTTCATTGAACCAACAGGTAGTTATTATGTAACTGTTTGTAAACTGTATATATTATGCTATTGAGCCAAACGAGAACTCAGTTCAGCTCTCTGCCTTGTATGAACTCATTGCAATAATATAATCTGTTTTCCTATATGTTCTAGTCTCATGACTCTGATTTATAGATATATATGTTTTAGTAACCTTATGTTTTATAGATATATATGTTTTATTGGTAACCTTATGCGGTCTGTGAGATTACAACAGTAGTTAGTGACTAAAATAATCCATATAAATGTGTTTTACAATTTAGCTAATTTAAAATTAAATTTTATATGTTCTTGGTTTTATAATTTTACGCATAGTGGCTACCACCAATTATACATCATTTTTTTCAAAATCCTCTTCAAAACCATTAGGTGTACTCATATAAACTAGATAACTTGTTTGCCACTACTTTGCATTAAATGACATTTGCCACTATGACATGGTGAATTCTAATCTCATATTTAAATTTTTATAAACTAACATGTATGTTATGAATGTATAAGAAGGTCAACTTTGAGTATTAATTGTCCATGGCTACATTAACATATTCAATATTGATATCTATTGATGATGATTATAATAATAGTAATCATATATTGTTAATGTCACAGTGAAGCTAGAGACCAATTTGTGGGACAAGGGATGCCCTCTTCGCAATGTTGTAACTTAAAGTTTACAAAGCTGTTGTATATTTAATTCTCCAAGGCATTAACTAAAGGAACTAATTAAGAAGTGGACAACCTCAACATTTGGGGGAATCTATTTTTTATGGCCAACCAAACTTTTAATCATCTATTTTTTATGGCCAAGCAAAATTTTAATCATCTATTTTTAAGGTCACAACCACGCGAGACACTAATTTGGTGTATGACACCCCCTTGTTTGTAGGACATGGACTCCCTTTTCACAACAATGTAACTACTAAAGTCTACAAAAGTGTACTAAGTTTTAATGATCAATGCATCAACCAAAAGAATGAGTTAAAAAATAAACAAACTATTATAAATACATTAAGAAAAATGTAATACACTATTAAATGTTTTTTATTTATTTTTACAATCTAAAATATTGCTATAAAATTAAGACTTTGGTCCAATTCTTTTTTACAATTTAGTAAGTTGGTATTATTTAAAAAAATATCCTAAGCTTGTGTGAAGAATTCATCTTAAAAAATTTAATATTAAAAAATATTACATTAAGAATTGTTATGAAAAAACACTAAAACATTTATGTGGAAAAAATATGATACATTATTGAATGTTTTTTATTTTTACAATTTAAAATATTACCATAAAATTAGGATTTTGGATCAATTTTGTTAGTATTATTTAGGGAATTGGTATTTTTTTAAAAGAAAATACAAACTTTTGGGAACAATTCATTTGTAAAAGATTGGATTTTTTTAGACTTTTTTATAAATAAATAGATGGTTTTGGAGATTCATTATTATGCACTTTTTTACTAGGAGAGCATAGCGTGGTTTTGCAGATTCATTATCTCGACATTTTTTTTGCTCTTTAATGCTACGAGGACAAGCCTGGTTTTGCAGATTCATTATCTAGGCATTTTTTTCAGGCACAAGGGAAAAACCTGCAATACGATCTTAGTGAGCAAAAGCAAGGCTTTATGGTTGAGAATTTTCATGAAATGGCACTGCTCAAGGTCAAGGGCGGCAAAGGGGCAACCAAAGACGAAATGAGTATGCTCAAGAAATATCATAAAATGCTACTGCTCGACAAGCTCAACAAGGGCGGCGAAGGGGCAACCGAAGATGAAATGAGTAACGATGGATCAACAGAATGCCCATTGGATCGCCTCTCTGGTGACATTCTGCATTATATTATGTCATGGTTATCAATCCTCGATCTTTAAGAGCTGGAGCAATGTGTGTTGGAAAGCAAAATTTTAATCATCTATTTTTTATGGCCAAGCAAAATTTTAATCATCTATTTTTAAGGTCATAGCCAAGCCAAACACCAATTTGGCGTATGCCACCCCCTTGTTTGTGGGACAAGGGACCCCCTTTGCACACCAAGGGACAAATGCTGATTTGCGATGAACACTATAAAATATTTGGCGTATGTAATTGACTCTACATGCGAGTCACGTCGACCCAAAAAAAGTACAGATCCTCAAATATTTTCCGATTCCTCAAAACATTCATGAACTAAGAAGTTTTCTTGGTGTGGAGAATTTTTATTGACGGTTCATACTCGGCTTTAGTCACATAGTTTGACCCTTGAATTAGTTAACTAAGATAAATAGGAAAACTATCTTCAAATGGATACCGACACAACAAGAAGCTTTTGAGCAACTAAAAAAAAAGACTTGTACTACACAAGTACTTGTGTTACATGATTTGCATCAGCCTTTTGAGATTGAGATGGATGCAACAGATTATGCTTTAAGAGCAGTGATCACTCCGTCTTATTACCCATACACTTTTCATTACGAAGCTGTGAACGACACTGTTAAAAGGTATTCAACATATGAAAAAGAACTGTATTCCATCGTGCAAGCCATTAAGCAATGGAGACATTAAACATCCTTGGGAAGGAAACGATCATCCTTATTGACCACAAGCCCTTACAGTTCACTCCATCCCATTCGGAATTACAAACAACTTGAAAAATCAAGTGGATTAATTACTTGAAACAATTTCAATCATCTATTTTTAAGGTCATAGCTAAGGGAGACACCAATTTGGTGTATGACACCCCCTTGTTTGTGGGACAAGGGAACCCCTTTGCACAACAATGTAACTACTAAAGTCTACAAAGGTGTACTACATTTTTATTATGCAGGAATAAACAAAAATAATGAGTTAAAAATGAACAAACTATTATAAATACATTAAAAAGAATGTGATACATTATTTTTTAATTTTACAATGTAAAATATTACTATAAAATTAAGATTTTGGTCAATTTTTTTTTTCAATTTAGAAATTTGGTATTATTTAAAAAAAAAAATTGTGGGAAGAAATCATCATTTATGTGGAAAAAATATGATACTCTAGAGTGATCAAGTTGTCTTGAGGTGCAAACTCTTTTTAATTTAAAGAATGTCTAATAAGGGAGGGAAATGACCAACTTGCTTAAGTAATTTCAAACTGGTCTTTCTTTAAAACTAATAATCAATATTAAGAGTAGTTAATGACTAAAATAATCCACATAAATGTGTTTTATAATTTAGCTGATTTAAAATTAAATTTTATATGTTCTTGGTTTTAGAATTTTTCTTTTTCCTACTCAAGTCAATTGAATTTTACTACTACTAATATTTTACTACTCGGTTTGTAATATTGTGTTTTTTATTTTTTTTTAATTATAATCCGACATGGTCTAAGTTTTTTTACTTTTTACTTTTATTATTATTGTTTTTATTGAGTGGGCATGTGTCAGTGAGGGGACACATCTCCCCCATTTGAGCTGTAGAAAGGGCCTCTCTTCCCAACTAGTGCTCATTTGAGCTGTCGAAAGCGCCTTTCAAAGCAATTATTGATTTTTTAATTTATTTTTACAATGTAAAATATTACCATAAAATTATGATTTTGGTCAAATTCTGTTTGCATAATTTAGAGAATTGGTATTTTTTTTCAAAAGAAAATCCAAACTTGTGGGAACAATTCATCTCTAAAGTCTTGGATTTTTTTAGAATTTTTCATAAATAAATATAAATAGATGGTTTTGTTGATTCATTATTGCACTTATGCGCATTTTTACTAGGACCGCAAAGCGTGGTTTTGCAGGTTCATTATCTCCACATTTTTTTTTACACTTTAATGCTACGAGGACAAAGCCTGGTTTTGCAGATTCATTATCTAGGCCTTTTGCAGATTCATTATCTAGGCATTTTGTATGTTTTTGTTTTGGGTACCATCTTAATGAGCAGAAGCAAGGCTTTAGTAGGAGCATCACTGGGTTTCCTTCTTCAACCTTGTAGTAAAGGTTGGAATCTGCTTTACTCTTAGTAAAGCTTAAACTGGATAGAAAGCTATCGATTCTGTCGTTCCAAGTCCTGGGTGCCTGTTTCAAACCATACAGGGATTTCCTTAATCTACATACATGAGACTCTCTGTCATGTGTCTCAAAACCGAGTGGTTGCTCCACGTACACTTCCTCTTGCACTACACCATTCAAGAAAGCAGTCTTGACATCCATTTGGTGTATCTTCCATTTCATCACTGTAGCCAGAGCAAATACCGATATGATGGAAGTGTATCTGGTTACAGGTGCAAAGGTTTCTTCATAGTCTATACCTTCTTTTTGGGAGAAACCACGAGCAACAAATCTTGCCTTATCTTTCTCTATACTACCATTTGCAGCATGCTTGATCTTGTAGATCCATTTGGAAGTTACAATTTATTTCCCTTCTGGTCTTGGGACAACATCCCAAACATCATTCTTCATGATCGACTGATACTCTTTGATCATAGCATCCTTACATTCTTTCCGTTCTTCCGCTTCTTCATAATTGGAAGGTTCTTTATCAATGAAATCACATAGGAATGCTACATACCTAGAGCAGGATCTGGTCCTCTTTCTTTCTCTGTGATTCTCTTCTGGAGCCCCATATCTTTTGCACCTTGGATAAATTCTCGTACAAAAGAAGGTTTCCTCTTATGAGGATTCTTTTCCTGAGGTGGATGTACAATTCTTTGTGGTTCTTCAAATTCTCGATCTTCTTCTTGAGCTTCTTCATTCATGGTTGTGTCATGAATCCTGGGTGCTTCTGCTTCTTCAGATTATTCAGTAGGTTTCTTTCTGGATTTGTTGTAAGTTCTATATTCATCAAATGTCACATCCCTATTGATATCAATCTTCCTGAATCTTGGGAAGTATATTCTTTAAGCCCTCAAGTTTTCAGGATCTAATTTTGTTCTCTTCTCTCTTAGAATGTGTATATACACAAGACAGCCGAATATTCTGAGATGGCTGACTTCTGGTCTCTTACCGGAGAACACTTCTTCGAGATTATTGTTCTCGAGTAATCTATATGGAGTATGGTTCTATACATACACTATTGTTCTGGCGGCTTCTGCCCAGATATGCATAGGAAGATCTTGATCATGAAGCATTGCTCTTGCCGCTTCCATGATATTTCTATTCTTCCTTTCTACAACCCCATTCTATTGTGGATTATAAGGAGTGGACAACTCCCTCTTAATCCTTGAGTCTTTTCATTGCTCTTTGAATTCATTTGAAGTGAATTCTCTGCCATTGTTTGATCGAAAGGTCTTGATCTTCTTTTCAGTGTGAATCTCAATCAAGGATTTGAATTCCTTGAACTTCATGAATACTTCATCTTTGTTCTTCATGAAGTAAACCCATGTCTTCCTAGAAAAGTCATCAAAAAAAGAAACATAATGTGCATACCCACTTAGTGAGCTTGATGACATAGGACCGCATACATCAGAGTGGATGATTTCCAAGATTCCTTTGGCATTGCTTTCGCTGCTTGGGAATGTCTTCTTTGTATTCTTTTCTTTTGCACATCCTTTGCAGACCCCATCATGTTTTTCTTGGATTTCTGGAAGAATTTCAATAGCTTTGCTTGCAAAAGGTAGTGCTCTGTAATGCACATGTGCAAGCCTTCTATGCCAAAGTTCATTTTCCTCTACTATGTCATGGACCAATGCTTGTTCTGGATGGCCCTTTAATTTGTACAAACCTCCTTCTTGTTCTCCAATCACTAGTACATCATCGATGGTGTTTCCTTTTGGCCACGTGATGACTTGACCATATATGAATGCAACCCTCATTCCTTTTGCATCTAATGCAGATATGGAGAGAAGGTTCTTCTTGAGTCTTGGCACAAAAAATAATTCCTTCATTGTCATAGACTTTCCAAAGTTTAGTTTATAGGAGTATTCCCCACTACCTTTTATTGGATACTGGTAGTCATCTCCTAGCTTCACCTTGTGAGGTGATTCTTGTTCTGACAGTTTCACAAAGGATTCCTTGAATCCTGTCATATGCTTTGAAGCCCAATTGTCCAGAAGCCAATCAGTGCTTCCATGAGTAATGTTTCCCATAAGAGTGGAAATCAAAACATATTCATCTTCACTGGAAGAATCTTCACTTTCATATCTGGTTTTCTTCTTGGAAGGTTCATCATCCTCTACAACATGAGCATGATGCCTTCTCTTGTTTCCCTTCTTCTTATGAGAGTTAATCTTGTTTCTAGGATAGTCTTTTGCAAAGAGTCATCTTTCATCACATGTATAACATCTCAATCTAGATAGGTCCTTTCTAATTTTATCTTTATGATAAAAGTTCTTACCTTTAGAGTGATGATGGTTTATTCTGCCTTTCTTGGAGTGAACTGTGAGGGCTTGATCTTCACTTCCCATCTTCTCTTCTCAAGATACTATCTGAGCTTCTTCTTGAGAGCATTCTTCCCATAGTCTGTTGAACTTGACTAACTTCTTTCTGGCATATATTCCTTGGATGAATGAATCCCATGACCTACGGAGTCCATTCAGTGTTGTCATCACAATTTCTGCATTCTCCACTTCTTCATCTACGGCTTCTAGTTGTTCTTTGATCTGGGAGACCCTTGTGAAGTAAGACTATATGGTCTCAAAATTTTGTATATTTACATTCTTCAACTGATTCCTTAGATTCATATTCCTATTGCTGTTCTTCCCTTCAAATAGTTTGGTTAGGGCATCAAACATAGCTTTAGGTGTCTTGAGAGAGGACACCTGTGGGATGAGGTGATCCTTAATAGAATGAACAATGATTCTCTTTGCCATAACCAACTTCTTCTTATGTAAGGCCTTTTCCTCATCTCCCTTTGGAACTGGAACCTCCTCACTGATATAGGAGTCCAACTCATTTTCTTTCAGGACCAAGGAGATCTTATACTTCCAAGCTTGGAAGTTATCAGCTCCCTCAAGATTTTGATCAATCTTGGTATGATGAGACATCTTAACTGAGAACCTCAAATGGAAATACAAAATATTTAGATCTTACCAGGTCAAGATGTCAGATCTAGATTTGGAGCTGAAAATCCTGCAGAGCTAGTTCCAGAGCAACTTAATGTTTTGCTTTTCCAGAGTTCTGTACAACCAATTGCTTTGAATTTTATCCCTAACTTTGATTTTAGGGAGGAGATCAATCCAGGCCTGGGATCACTGAAAAATTCCTCTTCTGTGAAAAGCCCTAATTTTCGGTAGCAGTGTCGGGTCCAAAATTGAAAATCCTCAGAATTGGATTCTGCTTTGACCAAAATATGCACCCTAGGGAGGAGAGTTATTCCAACCTTCTTTTGCTGAAAATTTGTGGAGAGAGATCCACAAAGTAGGAAGCCCTAGTTCCTGTAGCTGCACAATGTATTCTTCTCAAGTTGGCTCTGATACCATGTTAGATTTTTAACATTAAGCTTAGCATAACATTAGGATCTTTAACTGAGAGAATAAAAAGCATAGCAATCAAACACAAGAGACAATGAACAGAGTGTTTTTCCTCGGGGAAACCATAAATGGAGAAAACCTCGCAACTTCCTCAGAGATAGAATCAACACCAAAGTAAAACCCAAAATAGTAAGTGATCTCTCGACAACAGTGACCTTCTTTATATCTAGCCCTAGTGTCTTCTCCTTCCTCAACTATGCGCTACACTTGATTGTGAGTGAGATGTGATCTAAATAGAGAGTCTAGCTCTCTATTTATACTAATCCCGACATGACTAAAACCCTACTAGGTCCGACCTCTCCAGGAGAGTCTAATAACCCTAGTGCCTCGAAACTGTGGGGACTTTAACCCTTATACAATAGGAGGGTTACCCACAATGACTTGATATGACTTGTTTACAATATAGATCCTCTCGATAGGAACATCAGGGCATGACATGACACAATTACATCCTGGAATAAACATTGGGTTACAATAGATAAGAAATACAAGTAAATACATTCTGAAGTTACAATTACATCAACAGGCCTGTGGTAACACATAGGATCATAGGTTCGGAACAACAATTATGAGTATGATATGATATATAAATAATTAAAACACATATGGACCATGTAGAGAAATTGAATACGAGCACAAAGACAGAGAGAGAATTTGAATTTCCCATGTATGCCTCCAAGTGAACTCGAATTAGTAAGAAATCAATTGAGTCTTAGTTGTGATAAAATAAGTTCAAATAACTAAAGAATCAACTCCTTAATTTATGCAGGTGGTTGTTGAAGATGAAACTGATACAGAAGCACTAATTACATTTAGTTTTGTTCAATTCTAATAAGATTGGTTTAGTTACACTCAATTCTATTCAGTTACATTCAGTTTTGTTCAGTTCTATTCATTTATGTTCAGTTACATCTAGTTCTATTTGGTTACATTCAATTTTGTTCATTTACATTAAGTTCCATTCAGTTACATGCCATTCCATTCAGTTCAGTTCAGTTCATTTAGTTAACAACTCTTTTAGAGCCAGTTAAACTCAGTGAATTAGTGGGGGCACATGGTTAAAGATGAGACAATGTTCTCAGTGTTAACAAGTTACTGAAGCATGCAAATATTCACTACCTTCCTTGTATGACCTAATTTGACTTGTTATTAAAGTTATATGCAATTGGAAATATCATTATAGTCTTCCATTTTATCTCTCCTCTCTTGTTCTCTTGAAAAAAAAAATATGTTATTGTGTTGTATTCATTCTTTACTAATTATCAATCATAATCTAAGATTGTTTGCTGGGTTTTTTATCCTGCGAATCAGTGGAGGGTTTTCCTAGGGTATATCTCATGTTCTATGGTTTGATTTATTTATGTCATTGGATTGTTGATGAGATAGATATACACTGAAATTTTAGATTAAAGTTTAAAAGTTGAAGTTTCTTCACATTTTCTTAATCACTAACAAGGTATTAGAGCAAGGGCATGAAGGAGCTCAATTTTAACCATGCAATCTAAATCCTACATGATCTTCAATTATTGAGCAAAGATCGTGTATTCATGGCATCCATCTAAGTCCAATTGGAAGACCGAATTGAAGGTGCTCCCAAATTAAATACATGAAAGGGTGAATTCAAGAGCAAGTCAATATGCACCATTTTCAAGACTTTTCAGGAGACAAATTTCATGGAGGCATTCTGATCAATTCGTAAGGAATCATACAAAATGGTTAAAAAATCACTTCTGAAATGGGTTGATATAGCTTAATCACAAGCAGATTTCAAAAATTCTCAATTGTTTGAGATATATGATTAGGTCTTTGAATATGAAAATTTGAGAACTCATGTTATGGTCATTTTCCCAAATTGGATGAATTGATGGAATAACCACGATATTAGTGGTTAGATTTTATCATTATTTAATTGATATTGGGTGTAATGAGATCCTAATAGGGTTTAAAACTCATTGAAAGAAGAATAGGATGATCTTTGGAAGAATTTTTCCCCTCATACAAGAGCATTCACTTTGGTTGCATGAGATCCAGTTTCTCCATGCAGAGATTCACTAGCTCCTGCATGCATTCAAATTTGTAAGGAGATCAAGGCCCAGGGACTCCAGTAATAATCACAAGGAAGGAAATATAAAGAGGGAGTATGCAAACCAATAAAAGATAAGTACCTGATTTTTTTATTATATGCTATTTATATCTATATTTTTTTGAATGTTTTCATTACAGTCATATAGAGATTCATATTCCTAAGATTAAGAATTGTGAGAATATATGTTGATTGTCTTTCATTTATTTGCAAATAAACAAAATTGATAAGATATCACTATACAACATGCATTATAAAATATGAATATAGAACATGCATGATTGTTTTATAAAATATGAATATAGAGCATATATGATTGTTCATAACATATGAATATATCTAGAATGCATGATTATTTTATAAAATATGAATATAGAGCATGCATGATTGTTTTATAAAATATGAATATAGAGCATGCATGAATTTTCATAAGATATGAATATAGAGCATGCATGATTTTTTCTATAAAATATGAATATAGAGTTGCATGATTGTTCATAAGATATGAATGTTGGGCTGCATGATTGTTCATAAAGATATGAATATAGATATGAATATAGATATGCATGATTATTCATGAGATATGAATGTTGCACTACATGGTTGATTCATGAGATATGAATATTGGGCTGCATGATTATTCGATTATCATATGCTTTTAAAAAATCAGATTGTGTTTCATCACAATCTATATTCCTGGGATTAGGAACGATGTTATGGTATAAACATGATTAAAAAATAATGTTACACTATTTATATTTTATTGGTAAATAGATAAATTCATGTTGAGAAGAATAAGGGCTTGCATAAATATTCATCATATCTAAATATAGGACTGATATAGAACTACAAAACATTGCATGAAGTGTGAATGGGGTTATGTCAAAACATTGATTTAATGTGTACATAACTAAATTTAATGTGTGCATACATTTCTCATGCTAGATGAAGAGCACCTTTGTGGTTTTTCTTGAATGGGTTTCCACGTTAACTACTGTGTTGAATGTATGAATGGTAAATGTATTTAAGGTGCATGTATTTATGTTGTGGTGAGTGAATGTCTATCTATTTTCATAGAAAGTGTATGTTTATATATGCTGCACTATTATTATGAATTTGTGAAATTATTTTTGATGCATTGGGTTGTTGATATACTACTTCCATAAGGAGGAATGATGTCGTAACTTGGTTGTGTAGAATAAGAGTCAAAACAACACCCATCATCCTTATTGGACCTCCTTGGAATGTTTCCAAGGGACATTATATCCCCCACCTAACTATGGAAACTTGGTTCTGACAGTTACCCATAAGGAAGATATCTCGGGTGAGACTGCATGTGCGTCATAGGTGCTACCAACCTAGCCTTGCTATGTTGGGCTGATATCTTGGGCATTGTTGTGCTAAGCATAAGGTACTGAACCACTGCATATACATTGAGGTATTCATGTAATTAAAATTTGTGATATATGGTTATACTAAAACATTGGTTATAATGTTTTACATGTCAATATGTGTTGTTTGTCATTATGCAAGGTTGTTAATAACTTGATTGAATTTGGCTTGTAGGGAAAAAAGATATGTCCTAACCTACAAGAAAAATGACATGCTATGAATGAAGAGAAATTTTGATGGTTGATCCTGAAAGAGAACATGATGCTTTGAAGAAAGAAGATTTTGGTAGCAGATTGGGAGGTTCTTATGTATTAGGAAGAAGTCAAAATAGAATCCCTAATCCTATTATGAGAGATGTTAATACTCTTTAAGATAATTAAATTATCTTATTTACATTCATGTGTCAAGAATATCTTCATATATAGATGAGGATGAAGTCTCAGTGATGGAGGACCCAAATTATATTCTCACATTCACACGGTGAGAGGGAGTTTCTAGTCTTGATAGCTCCTAAAGAACTATTGTAATTGGTTAACGTACCTCCTGTAAAAAGGGAGACCTACATGATGCTCATAATTCAGAAGGAAGTTAGGAGAAATATTTAATAATTGTGTTATGATTCTTATGATTAGTGGTGTGGTAATCACCACACAAATATTTTCCTCAGTTAAGGAAAATATGTATTAAAATATCTGGAAGATTTTCTGGAAGATGGACTACAAATCCATTGCCACACATCTAAAGATAAATATGAGATTTTTAATCCCTTTTTTGGATTTGGAGGATCTCAAGTTAGTTGAGATGTATTTGGTTAGTCACAGGTCCCAATATCTATTATATGCTTTACTGTTTGTACATAGACATGTAAAAATCATGTCTTATGGTACCTACTTGGTACAAGTGTATGTGGACTCGAATATGTCTTGGTCAATGAAATGGAGATTCAAAGATATATGAATTCTGACTAGTGCATTGATCAAGGAAGATCAAATATGTTGCTTCAAGTAGAGCATGTTGTAAAGAAGTAAATATTTATGAGGTTCCTAGCAAGTTATATTTGAGACATAGTACATATCCACAGACGAACATCATTGCCAACATTCTTACTAAGCCTATTTTTGGGATGAGCTTGGTATGGTACATAAGAACTCTTGTAGTTGAAGAGGGAGTATTGATGTGTCTTCACATGAAGTACCAGATAAATTTTCCACAAGTTAGTCATGATACATGACTCAGGAAACTAGGGGATATGATACCTTGTGGAGAGAATCCACATGAGCAAAGACATGGTCAAAGTCTTAGAGACTATTGATAATCAAGAAGAGTTATAGTTTTAACTTTTAGAGAATAGTTAAACCTATTGGAGAAGTAGTTGGGGTGTTGTAGTATAAAGAGAATAATTACTCAAAAAGTGATAAGGCCTTGAATAACATCATAGAGAATGGAAAGCTCATTGAGAACTTCTCCAGATAGCAGAAGATTCAAGAAGTCAAAAAATGTTGAAGAGTTAAAGAAAATATAAGACGTTATTTCTACATGTTATTACACATTTGTTGTATAATGTTGCATATGATGGATTTAAATTCCATGGATTCTAGTTTAAAGAAACTTTTATTCTGGATAGAATCCAGATTATGCTACTATGTGTATGTAGTTATTTGATCTTTGAGAATACATGTTGTATCTTATGCTTTCTACTAGGCATATGTTTAAGTACCTTTTGAGGTACATTAGAATAGCCTATGTATTACATAGTATACCTATTATATGATTGTTCTATCAATCTATTGTTTTATCTTAAGATAAGCATTCTAATTTGCGGCTAGTACTACAAAATCTAAGTTTTTTGTGGCTACTACTACAGAAACAAGATGTATTTCTGAGAGTACCTTAGAACAAAAATGTGTTTGTGGACAGTAGTACATACTGAGGAGTATTGTAGCTTTGAAAGCTACCTAATAGGGTGAAATACTTGATCCTACAATTATTAAGTGTCAAGATTTCTAGAAAAAAAATATATATGTTTGTTATGATAAAACACATTTGAGATGAAGTTTTACTTCATTGAAGTCATAGTGATGTAAAAAAAATTATAGTACATAGATATTAATGAGGAGATTTCAAATTTGTGACAAGCCTCTATTTGTGACAAAGTGCTAACACTTTCAAGATAAGCTTGGTGTGGAACGAAATCCCTTGTATGGAAGAGAATGTCTCCCTCATTGAGAGGGAGTGTTAGATGTACAGCTTCAGGAGTCATCCTCCATGACACTTATTGTGTCATGTTCACAAATTATGTTGTGATTAGTTCAAATCCTCTCCATGATACTTGTTGTGTCAATTCCCGAACTTATGTTGGATTAAGTTGACTAACTTATTGTGTTAAGTAAATAGCTTGTGTTGTATCAAGATATGACCTTGATCAATTCTTATTCAGGAGATATGCCTGTACTATGATCTTATGGTTAATATCATGACCTTATGTTAAGGTCGGAGACTTCTATTATATCAAGTCCATAACTTATGGTGTATTAAGTTCACATGGCTTATGTTGTATTAAGTCTCGAGTATACACTGTGTGATGTATGGATATTCATGGTCAATAGGTTCTACATGTGTCCTTTAGGGATTAGCTACCCCTAGATTCATTTACTTTAGCATGTGACTATATGACCTGGGATAATACATATGATCACAGGTTTGGAACAATTATTATTATTATGATATAATATATAATTATGGAAAACACATATGGACCATGCAAAGAAAATTAATACGAGCATAGAGATAGAGAAAGAACTTGAATTTCCCATGTATGCCTCCAAGTGAACTCAAATTAGTAATACATAACTTGAGTTTTAGTTGTAATAAAAAAATGTCCAGTTAATTAAGGAATCAACTCCTTAATTTATGCAAGTGGTTGTTGAAGATGAAACTGATGGAGAAGCACTAGCAGCATCGAGTTCTATTTAGTTCTATTCTGTTTTGTTCGGTTACACTCAATTTCATTTAGTTACATTGAATTATGTTGAGTTACATTAATTTTTTTTCAGTTACATTTAGTTCTATTTAGTTCTGTCCAGTTACATTCACTTATGCTCAGTTACATTTAGTTCTATTTAGTTACATTGTTATGTTCAATTACATTAAGTTCCATTCAGTTGCATGTAATTCCATTTAGTTCACTTCAGTTGATGTAGTTAATGACTCAGTTAGAGGTAGTTAAACTCAGTGAATTAGTGGGGGAACATGGATGAAGAAGAGACAATGTTCTCATTGTTAATAAGTTACTGAAGCATGAAAATATTCTCTACCTTCCTTGTATGACCTAATTTGACTTTTTATTAAAGTGTTATGCACTTGGAAATATCATTATAGAGTTCCATTTGGTCTATTCTCTCTTGTGCTCTTGAAAAAAAATATTCTGTTGTGTTGTAATCATTCTCTGTTGATTATCAATCATACTCTAAGATTGTTTGCTGGGCTTTTTATCCTCCAAATCAGTGGATGGTTTTCCCAGGGTTTATCATGTGTCGTATGGTTTTATTTATTTATGTCTTTGTATTATTTTTGAGATCTACCTGAACTGGAATTGTGGATTAAATATTTAAAGTCCAGGTTTCTTCATATTCTGTCAATCACTAACAATCCCCTAACATCAAATAGGCATCGTCTGGTTTACTAACCCTTTCGCACAAAACAATCCTAGCCATAAATAACATACCTATACTAAGATAATCCATCATTTCAACATGAAACCTACCACATCATCATCATCATCATCATCATCATCATCATCACTCCCTCTTCTGAGGGAGGTCCTTTCGAACTACACCAAGCTTGTCTTGGAAACACAAGGCATATCCTTAGTCAATATATCTACCACTTGTTCATATCTAGGAACATATTGGATCCATACAACTCCCTTTTGCACCATGTATTGAGTATAATGTAACTTTATCTCTCTGTGTTTTGACTTGTCATGAAATACAAGGTTCTCTTTCATCTTGACACAACTCTAATTATCATAGTATATATCATTCACATCATCATGAAAAATTAGGTGAACATGTCTGGTCTCCACCATATATTGACTCAGTGTATTTAAATCAAAACATATATTTGGTGGAGTATTCGTCAAATACATCAAAGACACAATAATCTGTAATTATAATGTAGCATCAACTATATCTGAGGAATCATCATTCAACAAATTCAAGTTGGTCACCATTGGAGTATTCACTTCTTTGCAATCCAACATCCTAAATCTCTTTAGGATATCGACAACATATTTTCCTTGATTTAGAAAATTTTCCTCTGGGAACTCCCATACTTCAAGACCAAGAAAATAGTGCATCATGCCAAAATATTTTATTTCAAATTCTACAAAAAACTTCTTCTTGCATTCATCAATGAGATTTTCCTGTCCTGTTAGGAATAGGCCATCAACATATAGCAATAGAATCATGAGTCCTTCACTTTCAAACTTATAGTAAATGTTGGAATATGCTTTACATTTGGTAAAGACTAAGCTCATCAGGAATCCATCAATTCTCCCGTACCATTCTCTGGGTACTTTCTTTAACACATATAGTGATTTCTTCAATCTGCATAAATGTGAATTTATGTCATGGGTTTCAAAACCTGGAGGTTGTTCAATGTATACCTCTTATTTTATCACACCATCTATAAATGTAGTCTTTACATCCATTTGTTGTAGCTTCCATTTCATCTTGGCTTCCAAGGGAAGAATAGTTTTGATTGAGGTATATATTTCTACTGGTGAAAAAGTCTCTTCATAATAGGTTCCTTCTTTTTATGATAATCCTTGAGCTATGAATCTTACCTTGTACTTATCAATACTTTTGTTTGTTGAAAGTTTTGTTTTGAATATCCACTTTGGACAAACAACTGACTTCTCTCTTGGAATTGGTACTACTTCCCAAACATCATTCTTTATAATAGATTAGTATTCTTCCAGCATTGCATCCATCCATTTCTTATTATTTTTAGCTTCTTCAAAACATGTAGGTTTTGTAACAACAATATTACACATCAAGGACACATAGCTGGAATAGATCCTTGATATTTTGATTCCTTCTAGAGCTCCATATTTTTCTAAACCTTGAATGACATTATGATCCCAACATGGTCTTCTTTTCTGTGAGATCGTCTCTTGAGGCATCTCCATAGGCCTTTGAGGATCTTCCATGTCATTGTATTCTGGTATTTTTTCTTCTTCAACATCCTGAATCGGTATTCTACATGTTTCTTCAATTTTGGGGGGTTCATGTTATTCTTCTCGATCTTCATTGGCATGGTTATTTATGTACTTAGTGAAAGCTACATATTCGTCAAATATAACACATATTCCGATATCAATCTAGTGATAACATGGAATGTACACTCTATATTATTTAGACTAATCAACATATCCAACAAATATTACCTTCTTTTCAGAAGGGTCCAATTTTGTTATTTTATCCTTGGGAACATGTATAAACACAGACATCCCAAAATATTTAGTTGGCTAACTTCAGGATTCTCTCCATTAAACATTTATTCTGGAGTTTTGTTCCCAAGAGCTCTATGAGCAATTCTATTCTGAACACCTACTATGGTTATATATGCTTCATCCCATAGATTCGTGGGTAAGTATTGATCATGAATCATGGTTTTCATAGCTTCCATAATATTTCTATTCTTTCTTCATTCTACTCCATTCTATTTAGGATTATGGGGTGTGTTGATCTCCCTCTTAATCCCAGCTTCTTTGCAAAAATATTTGAATTCATTTGAAGTGAATTCTCCTCCATTTTCATACCTCAAGGTCTTAATCTTATTTTCACATAAGTTTTTCCGAAGAGCCCTGAATTGTTTAAATCTTTAAAATACTTCATATTTTCCTCTCAATAAGTAAATCCAAGTCTTACAGGAATATTCATATATAAAAGAAACACAATAAATATACATGCTTAATGAAGCGGTTTCCATTGGACAACATACATCTGAATGAACAATGTCCAAGATACCTGTTTCTTTACTGTTGTTGCTTGGTATTCTTCTCTTGAACAGATTCTATGCAAAATACTTCATGATTGATTTGAATTTCTGGTATACATGTGACTACCTTTCTCACAATTGGTAGGGTTTTGTAGTTCACATATGCAAGTCTCTTATGCCATAGCTCACATGGGTTTATGGAAATTGTTGTTAGAATTGAGTATGTATTGTCCTTTTAGCTTGTAAAGTCCTCCTTCTTCTACACCAATCAGAACTGCATCATATATTGTCTTTCCCTTTGGCCACATAAGTACCTCTCCATCTACAATATCAACTCTAAGTCCCTTCTTATCTAGATCTAAGATAGAAAGTATATTCTTCTTCAATCCTGGGACATCTAGGACTTCCTTAATCTTCATAGACTTCCTTGAGTCCAACTTGTAAAATAATTCTCCCATTCCCTTGATGGGATATTGATAGTCATCTCCAATCTTTACTTTGTAAGGAGATTTTTTTTTACAAGACATTGAAAAGAATATTTATAACCTATCATATGTTTGGACGCTCCACTATCTAGAAACCAAGTGTCACTTCCATGAGAGACTGATCCAGTAAGGGATGAAATAAAAACATATTCTTCATTGTAATATTCATCTCCGTTGTTCTTTTCTTTATCTGAGTCATCATCTGCAATTGTATGGGAATGTAACTTCTTATTTCCCTTCTTGAATTGTTCTAGTTTGATCGGACAATTTATTGAAATGTGTCCCACCTTTTGACAGATGAATCATTCAAAATATGAGAATTCTCTTTTGAGTCATGAGTCCCTTTAAAAAATTTTATTTACTTCAGGAGAATGATCACAGAACGTTCGCTTATTTGATCATTTCATTGCATGAGCTCCCAAGTCTTGATATTCATTATCATTTATCTTCTATGTTGGCTATTCTTCCTTCTTCTTGCACACATTCTTCCAAATGTCACGTATCCATACCCCATTATCACGAGGAATTAAATTTTTTATCTAGAACCTTTATTGTTCATCGAAAAATAGGGCATGGCCGTGAACCACTTCTCGACATTTCCAACTCTGTCATGCTCCCTCCCATCTTCCCTTGAGAAGTTGGACAATATGCAGGGAAAGGTATCAGAGGATATCGAACGGTGGAGAAAAAAATGTAATGAAAATCAACGATCCCAAATGGTCCCGTAGCGGGAGCCAAATCGACGGCTCAGAATCCACCCACAAAAATCAATGGTGCAAAAAGCCCAAGTTGCAAGATCAGAAAGTTATGAAAATTGCAATATTACTTCCTGCAACCTGCAACCCACATCGGGAACAGATCAATGGCGGCAAATCATCCCATGAAGATCAACGACATGAAAACATGAATTGCAGGATTGAGAATTTTGGAAATTGCGACACTGCGATCCCTCATCCTGCATCGAAAAAGACCATTGTGGAACAAAAACTGCAGAAAACTGTAATTCTCCAAAAAAACATCCCCAATCCCACATCCTGCAAGTTGCAGAAAGGAAATTACGAAAGGGGAAATTGCGGAAACCAAGATCTGTGAACCGACATCCCACATCCCACATCCTGCAAACTCCATAAAGGAAGATTTCTAGAAGGAAACTCAACATTTTAATTGAAGTCTTGGATCGATTTGATCATTTAGGACATTACCAATCTATCCAATCTACCCTGCAACTTAGTTTAAAATGCATTGAGGGAAAAAATACATAGATTCTTATAATTGCAGTTATTCAAAGGAACAATGCATCAATTCAACACAACAACATGTTCATCATATTCCATTAAGTAATTACAATGCAAGAAATACAATTGCAGAGAATTACATAGACAAGAACACTTATCTTGAACAGAACTTGTCCCACAACTAGCTATGTCATTGCAACGTTCCACCCAACCATAGGCCAGTGCACTCATCAATCTCTCAGCGACACCACCACCCCCGAGCTGGGCATGATTTCCTCAAGGAATAAGGAAACACTAGAAGACTCATACATGACCAAGGTGCAATAACACTCATCCAAGCCAACACAATTGGGTTTATCAAGCTGCAAGGGAAAACACACAAACATATGGGCTTCATAGGCCACTCAACCAAGCCATCTCATAGTTGGGTATCACAGATTAAACACGATCAAGCCAACCTTCACCTTAAGGACTAGTCAAGCCAACAGATGGTTTTATCAAACTATAAGCAGTCAAGACATATCACTACTCGGATTATCATTCTAACTAGCTAAGCCAACATTCATAGTTTGGTTTATCAAAATATCCAGCCAAAGGTTACTCATAAGGTCAAACTAAAAAAGACACAGCAAATCCAACAGATGGGTTTATCATGCTACCAACCAAGCCATCTCTCTAGTTGGGTTTATCAAAACTCTAAGGAAATGGGTAGGAAGAACTGCTAAGCTAGTGAGATCATCTATAAATCGAAGAACACCTTCACAAGACCTATTTGGCTTGGCTTCCCCACTGCCTACACACCCAACACAATAAAGTGTCCCCTTCTCTGCTCCATAGTCACTCAGGCTACACCTTCCCTTCCAGTGCTCTTCAGGATGTGCATAGTAGGTTTACCAACCACTCTTATCTTATTGTGAGGTTCCACACTAGGTTTTTCAAGCACATTCTACATCTCTCCCATTCCTAAGTCTTGTGCATAGTTTAGACCCGAACCAGGGTGCACAACAAAACAACCATAGGGAGACTCCACAACTCAAGCTCACTCAAGAACATGAGTAACAGGGTCTCATACGCTCTGTAGTTTAATATAACAATGCAACACATCAATCACAGTCTTTCCAAGGGAAAAACACTTGTAGAACACGAAGGATACACATAGAAAGAGATCTGATTTTGAAGAGCTTCCACTCGAATGGAGAATGAAGATGGTGAATAAGCCAGAATGTCTCGCAACTCCCCAAAACGTGAGAGTAAAACAAAAACATGAATCTGTGAGTCAAACTGGCATACGGTTCTAGTGTTTTCTTGTCCATGCAAGCAAAACATGACATTCCAAAATTGGGTGATCTTCCCAATTTGAATTTTCCCATACTTTTCCCCTTCCAAGAAATTACTACCTCAACCACCTTATGGTAGAATAAATGGTTGGGAAGAGAAGACAAGAAAAAGGGTAGTTGATAGCTTTGATGGGTTCTCCCCATGACACATGGATTTTCCTCAAACTATCTCAAGGTTAACATTCCCACCCCCTTATCCTTAGGAAAATCATGCCCCCATCTCATTATCTGTTGCATTGACATAGTTGGATGTGGGTTTTTCATTAATTTTCATATATACATGATATTTACAAATGTGCTTGACTTACCATAGAAACCATAGGAATCAACCATGATCGCCTATATACCAAACATTAATCAATGACAGTGCCTTGGCCTCGAGCTCCTTGTCATGATTCCATATAATATTTACATCATATACATTAATGCAACGAGGTCAAAACTGGGGTGTTACATTCCCCTTCCCCTTCAATAGCACTGTCCTCATACAAAATTGAACAAAAATGGATGTGCCAATCGCATGGCATCCTCCAGTTCCCATGTAGCCTCTTCAAGTCCATAGTGCTCCCACTACACCTTTACCTATCCTATGTCTCAGTTCTGGAGCATCGTAACCTTCCTGTCGAGAATTCGCATTGGCTCGATTCAGAACTCTCCCTTGGGTTCCACCTGAATCACATCCAATTTATCACATGGTTAGGGTGATGCATATATTTCTTAAGCAAAGAAACATGGAAAACATTATGAGACCTATTGCTAGCAGGAAATGCAAGTCTATATGAAACTGGCCCTATTCTTTCAAGCACTTCAAACGACCCACAATATATGTGTGACATCTTGGCACTACTTTCAAGCTTTAAGGAACTCTTATTTTCCCTCACTCTAAGGTAAACATGATCCCCAACACTGAACTCTCTATTCACCCTATGCTTATCAGCATAGCTTTTCTATCTATCCTGGGATGCTTTTAGATTCTGCTTGATCTTTACAACCTCCTGCTCCATCTCCTTGAGTAATTCTGGACCAATCACAACTTTTTGCATTGGATTATCCCAAGTCACTGGTGTCCTACACCTTCTTCCATACAAAGCTTCATATGGACTCATCCCCAAGGATTCTTGTTGTCCATTGTTATAAGCAACCTCTACCAAGTGTAAATAATCTTCCCACTTGGTTGGTTTTTCCATCACATACATGCAGAGCATGTCTTCAAGCACTTGATTAACTCTCTCTATCTAACCATCATTTTGAGGATGGTGCGCGGTGCTGAATTTCATCTTTGTACCCAAATCCACAAACAACCCCTTCCAAAAATTGGAAGTAAACTTGACATCTCTGCCAAAGACTATTGCCTTAGTCAATCCATGCAATTTGAAAATATCCTTCATGAAGATATTTGCAATGTCATTAGTCTTATGCGCAGACTTAATTGGTATAAAATGTGCTGCCTTTGTCAACTTGTCCACCACAACCATGATGGAATCATGTTGTATCCAAGTCATTGGAAATCATGTAATGAAATCCATGGAAATAACTTCCCATTTCCAGTCGGGAACTGGAAAAGCATGCAATAAACCCGCTGGGTGTCGATGCTCAACCTTCACCCGCTGACATTTTATGCACCTGGAAATGTATTCAGCCATGTCCTTTTTTATTCCTGGCCAAAAGTACTGATTTCTAGTTGTAGAATTTGTCTTCTGATATCCTGGGTGACCAGAATTTGGAGCTTGATGGATCTCACCCATAACAACACTCCTCAACTCTGCTACATTTGCAATGTAAATTTTGTTCTTGTAAGTAAGAAGTCCATCTTCTTCCAATTTATATCCCTCATACCTCCTCTCAAGACTTTGCTGCTGCAATTTATCCTTAACCTACACATACAATTCATCTTTAGTAGCATGATTAACAATCTACTGCATCAACTCCGATTGGCAAACACTAACGGATGCCACATGCATTTCCCGCACCTTCATGCTGAGCGCATCAGCTACCTTATTCTCTTTCCCCTTTATGTGCTTAATCTCAAAATCAAACTCACATAAAAACTCCAACCATCTAGCTTGCCTAGCATTCATATTAGGTTGATCAAACAAATACTTGAGACCACAATGGTCTTTCCTTAGCTCAAATATTCTGCCCATCAAGTAATGCCTCCACATATTCAGAGCATGTACTATGGCTACAAGGTCCATATCATGAGTACCATAGTTCTTCTCATGTTCCTTCAAATTTATGGGCTCATAACATATCACGTGGTTGTCTTGCATAAGGACTCCCCCAAGCCCTTGACCACATGCATCAGTACACACCACAAAATCTTTCGCTAGGTCTACAACTTTCAAAATCGATGCACTTGTGAGAAGATTCTTCAACCGCTGGAAGCTTTCTTCGCACCTCACTGTCCATTTAAACTTTATGCCCTTCTTTTGCAAATAAGTAATGACATGTGAAATATTGGAGAATCCTTCAATGAATCTCCTATAGTATCCTACAAGTCCCATAAAAGATCTTACATCCATCACATTTATTGGAGTAGGCCAATTCATAATGGATTCAATGTTGTCAGGGTCCATAGATATACCCTCTTCTAAGATAGTGTGACCCAAGTACTGAATTTTATCTCTATAGAAGTCACACTTGCTCAACTTTGCATACAACCGATGCTCCCTCATCAAATGTAATGTCAATCTCAAATGCTCTTCATCTTCTTACTCATTCTTAGAATAGAAAAGAATGTCATCAAGCATTGGAGGAAATTTGGGGTCTAAAATGGGCCTTATAAGAAAATGTGCCAACAATAAGTTCCTATGAATTGGAATTCAAGAACCAATAGAATTCCAATAAAATGAGTCAACCTTAATGGTTGATTTGATATATTTGTCATAAAAAAAAACTACTTTTTTTGTTCATATTTTTGACATATCTCCTTGTGTTTTTACTCAAATTTTGATCGGGAGAGCTTGTTGGATGCATAATTTGATTCTACATCCAACGAGTACCCACACTGCATATTTTTTATGGACCTCGCTACTCCTAAAACAAGAAATACTTGAAAAAATGTGATGATGACATCATCATCATGTTTTTTTAGGTATTTCTTGTTTTTTGGGTAGCGGGGTCCATCAAAAGTATGCAGTGTTGGTACTCATTGGATGCAGGATCAAATTCCGCATCCAACGAGCTCTCCCAATCAAAATTTGAGTAAAAACACAGGTAGATATGTTGAAAATATGAACACAAAAAGTAGTTTTCTTCTTTTTTCCTCCAAAATTAATAAATATTATTTTATTATTTTAACTGTTATTTTATTATTTTCTTTAGGAGGCCCATTTCAGACCTCAAAATTCCTCTAATGGGAAAACAAGAACAAACTTGTCCAAATACATGATGAAGACACTATTCATAAGGCACATAAATGTAGCTAGTTCATTTGTGAGACCAATTGGTACCACTACAAACTCATAATGCCCATATCTTATTCTGAAGGATGTATTATGTATGTCTTCATCCTTGATTCTCACCTGATCATAACCCGACCTCAAGTCAATCTTGGAAAATACCTTTGCCCCTCTCATTTCATTAAAGAGGTCATCAATCCTAGGAAAAGGATACTTGTTCTTTACTGTGACTTTGTTCAGTTGTCTGTAATCAATACACAATCTGAGTGTACCATATTTCTTCTTTACAAACAAAACCGGTGCTCCCTAAGGAGACACACTCGGCCTGATATACTTTTCCTCCAACAGATCTTGCAATTGCATCTTCAGCTATAAAATTTTCGGTGCACTCATTTTGTAGGGTGTCTTCGACACTGGTGCTACTCCTAGAAAAAGTTCAATCGTGAAATCAATTTCCCTTCTTGGAGGAATCCCTAGAATCTCATTAGGAAAAACATCCATGAATTCTTGGAATATATGAAATTCCTCCAACCTAATAGTTTAATTCTTCGTTGCCTCCACAATATGATTTGCATACAACTGGAAACCCTTCCTACAAAAATTTTCTAGTTGCATTGCTAAAATCTGCCTCACAGAAATTACCTTTTGAATGCCTCTTATAACTCTCAGGTTCCCTTATTCATCCATGCATTCAAAATTCTTATGGTAATAGTCAAGATTTACCCTATGAGCTTCTAACAAATCCATTCCAATGAGAACATCATCAGAACCAAGGGGTGGAACATTCATATCTACACAAGTGACCAATCCATTCATCACCAATGGATATTTCTCTACCACTTCAATAACCTTTCTCTTAGTTCTAGTGGCTAGCTGAACTAACCATGATTTGCTATGCCTCACTTTCTTGAAAGCACAAATCTCCACTACTCTAGGAGCAATGTAATTGTGGGTAGAACCGGGGTCAATCAAAATAGAAATGAATTTCTCAACAATCTTACCTGCAACTTCAACCACAGCTGACTGGTGATCTGCTTGGTGCTCCTCCAGTGCTGCGTAAATCGTAGGGATGACCCTCACTATTTGACCCATTGTTTCTGCCTCTTGAAGGTTGTAAGATGGCCTTGCATTCTCATTCTTGAGTGGACAATACCAGTGCATGTGGGGTCCTCCACATCTCCAACAGTGGAGTGGTTCTCTGATCTACTGTGGATCTCTTGGATTTTCTCCCACTACTCTAGCTAGCTGCTTTTCAGCTTGGGATGGTTGCTTCTGCTGATTCCTGAAGTTAGAAGGTTTAAAACCTTTCTTCCTTTGGTCAGACTTTTATTCTTCCTGTCCTTCCAAGTCTTTTGATAGCCAGGTTTTCCTCTGCTTTTATCCTAGAAATACTTAGCTTTCCTTATTGTTTCTTCCAGATTTCTAGTCTCATAAAACTCAATTATGTCTTTGTAATACTGAGGAAATCCACTCAGGAAATGTTGGATTTTCACTTTCTCATCCTTGATGTACCTAACATATCTCAACAGTTCTAGGAACCTGTTTGTGTACTCTTCCATGGTCTGCTGTCCCAAACTCATCTCATGAAATTCTTTGATCTTGTCATCATAATACCTGTCAGAGAGGTATTTCCGCTGGAAATACTTCTGAAACTATTTCCACACAAGTTTTCTTTCATTAATATTATTCACTTGCAAATAGTGCTCCCACCATATGGATGCCCTTCCAATCAAATTGAATATGGCTACTCTAGCCTTCATATTTCCAGAATAACGCTAGACTTGGAAATACTTCCTCATCCCAAGGAGCCAAGTCTCAGCTTCTTGACCATTCTTTGTCTCACCATTGAAGGCAGGCGGCCTTGCCTTCTTAAACTCATCCCGCGAGCTATTCCTATAACGTCTCCTTCTCTTTTCTTCATGAGATGAAGAGCGAGAATCCTCGGTGGATCCTTCTAAGTCAAGAGATCTACTAGAATACCTTCTTCTTCTCCTTCTTCCTCTAGTACTACTCTTACTACCTTCTGGTTTTGCTGATTTCTTCTCGATCTCATCCGTCAATGGATGTCTGTCAAACTTTGCAACATAGTAGCATTCAGTTGATGTTTCTCTTCCTGAGCTTTAATCAGGATTATCATGGTGGTTGTAATGTCTAGTGGAATCTCTTGAAATATCCTTCTATTATATTCTATATCATCATTTCCAGTTCGGACATTTTCCCCCATAGCATCTTGTGCACGCTCGTAGGAATCGCGTACCTCATATCTGTCATAGGTTCTCATGGATGAGCCAAAAATCATGATTCCAAAATGTACTATGAATATGCAAATGTGTTATCAACACCATTTGTTAGATACACAGTAATTCAAAATTAAAACCATTTACTTACTGTCACCTGGCCTATCTTGGCACAATGTTGTACCCGACAGCTTTGTTAACTGATTTTTGGCCAATCTAGGACCAATGCTGCAACCCACAACTCTGATACCACAATGTAGTGTACTACAAGTTGGTATCAGAGGGTACTCTTGATGATTCCCGGCCCATATAGGACCAATGCTACAACCCGCAGCTCTAATACCATAATTTCACGCACCAATACCCCATTATTATGCAGAATTAAAAATTTCATCCAAAACCTTTACTGTTCATTGAAACACAGGGCATGGCCCCGAACCACTTCTCGACATTTCCAAATCTGTCATGCTCCCTCCCATCTTCCCTTGAGTAGTTCAACAATCTACAAGGAATGGTTTTAGAGGAGATCGGATGGCGTAGATAAAAACGCGACGGAAATCAAGGATCCCAAACGGTCCTGCAGTTGGAACCAAATTGACAGTTCATAATCCACCCGTAAAAATCAACAGTGCAAAAAGCCCGAGTTGCAGGATCAGAAAGTTATGAAAATTGCAATCTCACTTCCTACAACCTACATCTTGCATCCCACATCGGCAATAGATCAAGGATAGATAATCATCCCGTGAAGATCGATGATGCAGAAACTTGAATTGCAGGATTGGGAATTGTGGAAATCGCGACACTGCGATCCCACATTCCGCATCCTGCATCCCGCATCGGAAAGGAATGTTGCAGAACGAAAACTGTGGAAAACTGTAATTCTCCAAAAATACATCTCGCATCCCACAAGTTGCGGAAGGGAAATTTGCGGAAACAAAGATCTGTGAACCGACATCCTGCATCCCGCAGACTACGTAAAGGAATATTTCTAGCAGCAAACTCAAATTTTTAACTGAAGTCTTGGATCGATTTGATCATTCAGGCCATTACCAATCTGGCCAATCTACCCTGTAACTTAGTTTAAAACACATTGAGGGAAAACATACATAGATGCTTACAATTGCAGTTATTCAAAGGAACAATGCATCAATTCAACACAGCAACATGTTCATCACATTCCATCAAGCAATTACAATGCAAGAAATACAATTGCAGAGAATTACATAGACTAGAACACTTATCTCTAATAGAACTTGTCTCGTAACCAGCTATTTCACTGTAACGTTCCACCAAACCATAGGCTAGTGCGCTCATCAATCTCTCAGTGACACAGCCACCCCCGAGCTGGGAATGATTTCCTCAGGGAATAAGGGAACACTAGCAGATTCATACATAGCCAAGGTGCAATAACACTCAGACAAACCAACATAGTTGGTTTTATCAGGATGTAAGAGAAAATACACCAATAGATGGGTTTCACAGGCCACTCATCCAAGCCATCTCACATTTGGGTATCACAGACTGAACACAGTCAAGGCAACCTTCACCTTAAGGACCAGTTAAGCCAACAAATGGGTTTATGAGACTGTACATAGTCAAGCCATCTCACTACTCAGTTTATCAAGCTAACTAGCCAAGCCAACATTCACAGTTAGGTTTATCAGACTGTCTAGCTAAAGGTTGCTCACAAGGTCAAACTCAACAAGATACAACCAAGCCAACAGATGGGTTTATTAGGCTACCAGCCAAGCCATATCTCCAGTTGGGTTTATCAGGCTTCTAAGGAAATGGGAAGGAAGAATTGCTAAGCTAGTGAGCTCATATACAGAGCTAAGAACACCTTCACAAGACCTATCTAGCCTGGTTTCCCCACTGCCTACACACCCAACACAAGGAAGTGTCCCCTTCTCTGCTCCATAGTCCCTCAGGCTACACCTTGCCTTCCAATGTTCTTCAGGATGTGCATAGAAGGTTTACCAGCCACTCTTATCTTATTGTGAGGTTCCACACTAGGTTTTTTAAGCACATTTTATGCCTCTCCCATTTCTAAGTCTTGTGCATAGTTCAGACCTGAACTACGGTGCACAACAAAACAACCACAAGGAGACTCCACAACTCAGGCTCACTTGGGAACACAAGTAACAAGGTCTTATACACTATGTAGTTTAAGATAACGCTGCGACAAAGCAATCACAGTATTTGCAAGGGAAAAACACTCATAGAATGTGAAGGATACACACAGGAAGAGCTCTGCTATTGAATAGCTTCCACACAAATGGAGAACAAAGATGGTGAATGAGCCAGAACGTCTTGCAGCTCCCCAAAACGTGAGATTAAAACCAAAACGTGAATGCATGATTCAAAATGGCATACGGTTCTACTGTTTTCTTGTCCATGCAAGAAAAACATGACATTCCAAAACTAGGTGCTCTGCCCAATTCGAATTTTCCCATACTCTTCCCCTTCCAAGCAATAACTACCTCAAGCACCTTCTGGCAGAATAAATGGTTGGGAAGAGAAGACAAGAAAAAGGGTAGTTGACAGCTTTGATGGGTTCTCCCCATGACACATGGATTTTCCCCAAATTGGCTCAAGGATAACATTCCCACCCACTTATTCTTAGGAAAATCATGCCCCGTCTCATTATCCATTGCATTGACATAGATGGCTTTGGGTTTTTCATTAATTTGCATATATATATGATGTTTACAAAAGGGTTTGACTTAGCACAAAAACCATAGGAATCAAACATGATCTCATATATACCAAACATTAATCAATAATAGGGCCTTGGCCTTGAGCTCCTGGTCATGATTCCATATAATATTTACATCATTAACATTAACGCAACAGGGTCAAAACCGGGGTGTTACACCAAAATTATGCTAAACTTGGTGAGCTTCCTAATAGGACATATACCTCTAATGAAATATTCCCAATCCCTTGGGATACCATTCAAGGTGGTCATCACAACTTATTTTTCCTCCACCATGTCACCGATAGCCTCCATTTATCCTTTTATTTGAGATAATCTTGTGAAGTATGACTGCATAGTCTCTCCCTTTTGAATATTCACTCCCTTGGGTTGGTTTCTTAAGTTCATTCTTCAGTTGATGTTATTTCCATTAAATAGATTTGTTAGAGGATCAAATATATCCTTTGGAGTATTCTTTGATGATACTTGAGGAATAAAATGGTCCTTGATGGATTTGGTTATGATCATCTTGGATTTCATCATGTCCTTCTTGTTTTTGGACTTTGCTTCATTTCCATATGGCTCCTTGACCTCTTATTTGATGTAGCCTTCTAGATCACGTTCTTCAAGGATGAGCATGATCCTATACTTCCATGCTTTAAAATTATCTGATGCTTCAATATTTTCATCAAGATTGGTTTTTCTTGTCATCTTCACAGAATGAGAACCTGAAATGGAAATGTAAGATGTAGTAATTACCAATTTAATGACTTCTTTTGGAACCTCCTTCACGATGACCTAGGGTTTAATGGTAAAACCCTATTTTTTCAGTTGTGATCACTTGTAGGGATGAATGTTGGAAACTATGTTCCTTCCAAAGGTGATTTATATTGTATCTTTATTTTCCTGAATTTGGCGATGGAACCTTGAAAAATATTAAGCCCTAGTTCCTCCTAGCAGCAGTGACAAGCCAAAATTGAAAATCTTTGGAATTTAATTATGCCGCCATAGAAAGATGCACCCTCCTAGGGAGAATTGTAATAAAATTGTTTTTTAGATAATATGACGAGGGAGTTTCCCATTATAGAAAGCTGTAGATTGTTATACTACGGGAAAAAATATTGCACAATGTCCTCTTTCACGTTGGCTCTGATAGCATGTTATATTTTTAAATTTTTTATGCCCAATAAGAACAAGATCATTGAAAGAATAAAAAGAACAAAAAGAAAAAGAAGACACAAATATTTATCCTATGAAACTCTCATGGCGAAGAAAACACAACAAAACTTCCTTGATATAGAGTCCAACCAAGTACACTTTAAGGCCACAAAACTAAGATAGACTGCTTCCTCATATCGAGTCCTATTTGTCTCTCTAGTGAACTTGGATGTGTTGTGAATATGAGGAAAGCGCCTCAACTATTTATATATATATCAACTCGGAAGTCTAATAACCCAATAGGGGTGACTTCACCTTCCTAACAGGGCCGACCTAACTTGGGAGACGCAAAAATACATTTTAATAATTATTTTGAGGGAACTATTGACCCAACTTACAACAGATGTTTTATCTCAATACTTTAAATGACCAAATACATCAATATCATCCCTCATCGGAGGAACAACATCTCTATAAGGGAGGGAAAAATAATATAATATAAAGTAAAGTTAGAATATCGTCCACAATTTCATTTTTTCAATAGTTTATATCAATAATGTGTTGTGATGGGTGATCACAAAGTGTCATTATTAAGTGTTGTAATGTTGTATTTAACACCACCTTTCTTCTTGGAATCTCGTTCCCTTTTGGAATTTATTTTTGTTCTATACTTCCACATGAAGGCATTCTCCAACATGGTATGTGAGCTATTGGTTTTGACTTAGACTTGTTGTATGCACATCATGTTGAGTCAAATCTAAATTGATTGAATTTGGGATGAGAGATATGTTGACTAATACCTCTTTGTGAAATTTGATAATAATTGTTTGATGACAAGGATGACTTACAAGACAGAACCTTTTGTCTCAATGGTCATAATTATGCAATTTGGGTGACCAATATGGAGACCTTGTTGAAAAATAAGGGATTGTGGAAATATATGAAGACTATTATTGTTGATTTCATGGATGTTGATGCTGAGTTTATCATCGACGTAAAGAATGACGATGTTGTTGCAATCATCATAGCCTACATTTCAAGGGAGATTTGCTTTCAAACAAGCAAGATCGATTGTCTTGATTCCGTATGGAATAAGTCTAAGAGCATGTTTAATGAGGTGAATGATGGAACGTTATCTAATTAGAGAAAGAGATAATCTCTTTAGAACCTATTTCCTTTGATTGTATGGAGGACTATTTATCTTGCATCAAGGACCTATAATTGCAATTGCATGAATGTTGTAAGGATTTTCAAAAGAAGGATGGACAAATCATTGAACTTGACTTGATGAATCCGAAGACACCATATGGTCTTATGATCCTCTTTTCACGTAAGTTGTATGTCTCAGAAGAAATATGGTAAGGATATTACCTTGATACTTTATGTGATTTGTTGATTAAGGACCAATAAAATTCGCTTAAATAAGGGAAGTTTGGGTGCAAAATCCAAGCTCACTTGTTGAAAGAAAGGTCAATCCAAACCTTAAAGACTATGGTTGATATGATTATAGAAAACAATGTATCAACCAACCTTATAAAGGGAATAATGAATATTCATCATTGGATCAGAAGTGTCGAAAGACGAAGACCTATTGGTATTGTTGAAAAAGGGGACATGTTGAGAAGAACTATTGGAACAAGATGAAATATTTATAAGGAAAGGTAAATCAACTTGAGGATAGTTCATGGATAGTCAACCAATAGACCTCCTAGAAATTACACCTTATATGTTATCACTCTCGAGGAATTACATGCATGTACCACTCAGAAAGAATGGATAGTCAAATATTGATGTGCTAATCATATGGAAAATGATTTTTCTCTATTCTCTTCATTAAGTGGAGGTCTCGAAGAGAATATTTATGTTTTTTATGGTTACACTCTTAAATTTTTTGGAGAGGTGAGATTGAATGTCACCATGGTTGAATATCCAATGTATATCATGTGCCTAGTCTGAGCGCAAATTTGTTTCATTTTCTCAATTTATGAATACTAAGAAGACTATTGGATTTTGGTTAGATGACTTTATTGTAAAGGATTTGAGGATTGTGGGAGAAACTATTGATTTAGGGAATTTGGATCCCAAATACATACATTATAAGTTTTGTGAATATCCATAATCAACTGCATCAAATGCAGTTTTCAGTTTCCATCGTTGAACTGGTTTGAAAGTATAACACACTTGAGCATGACAGGGCTATTTTTTTTAAAGATATTAGAGATATAGTTGTATGGAAACTTGAATTTGTATTGTGAATGCTTTAGGTATTTTAAAAGGTTATCATAAAATTTATAAATGTAAGGTTGAATGATAGAGGAATAAAATGAAGTTTGGCAGAGCAATAAGACAATGGATATTTGATAAATGATTAAAAAAAATCTTTAAGCCTGGGAAGTGTCAATGATAGAATTTCCTAAACAAAGATGAATGTTGGCCTAGGAAAGGAGCACAAGGAAGAAGTTCACGCACAAGAAAAAGAAGGTGTGTCACGCACGCAACAGAAAGAAAGGAAGGTCATGAAGGAAGCAAAGGACTAGAGCAGGCAAAATGGAGATGCGCGCGACGAAGGAAAGGCGAGTGCTTAGGCGTGCAGGTGATAACGACTAGAAAATGACAGGTGCAGAGTGTAGCTGCTCAGGGGGGCGTAAGCCTGCAGCAACACACATACGAGGGAATGTTAGTAAGATTGATAGTGCCTTATATCAAGTCATGATCACCATAGTTGTAGCATGAGGGGCGGGTGATGGTGACATTTAACGGAATGCATGTATGCATTCAACCCTACATGGTCATGTAAAATAGTATAAATAGGAGGGATTCAATAGTTAGAGGGTTAGTTGTTGGATGGTTAATGTTGGTCATTGTTAATTCCTAGTTGGTGATTAATAGTTATTATTTTGGTTGTTCATGGGCGATCCATAGTGACGGAAACCGTTTATTTTAATTTTGCAGATATTAGAAGAAGAGAAAGACTCAGGAAGAGTCTCAGTAGTGAGAGGAGGTTGTTGAGTCACGTATCTGGCTGCTGTGTGTGTAGACTGCTAGGATTAGGAGTAGGGTAAAAGAACAAACCAGAGAGCATGAGAACCAAAAATCTGAGTCATAAAGACATATCAGAAGATCAATCTACATCCTATAGTTTGCAAGGTGATATATCCTTTTCTCATGCCAAATGAAGTGCACCTTGGTGGTTTTTACCAGATGGGTTTCCACGTTATCCCTTGTGTTTGAATGGGTGGTTGATGCTGTGAATGTTTATGTGAATGGTTTCTATTTTCTTAATGTGTGAAGATGAAATGTTGATTAAATTCCTAATGTTATATTATAATCAGTAGATGAATGTTTGAGACAACATCGTTGAAATATATGCACATATCGTCCTATGCGTATTGTCTTAAGTCACAACAAATGTTGCAGATAGTCTATTAGTATGAGTTAGCTGCGTCGCACAAGTTGCACCAGCTGTAAGGTCGAGAACAAGGTTAAGTCACGCAGGCTGACATATAATTATGCTCAATTGTGCAAGAATGACTCCACCGTCCAGCCGTCCCATTTCCTTCATCAAGTTCCTTGGCCGCATGCCAAGGGACTATAATCCCTCGACAATCGTGGAAACATGGTTCCAGTGGTTACCCATCAAAAAGATGTCTCCCTTGGGTTACATCACTAAACTACATTTAGAATATCCAAAGGAATAATAACATCTCCCTTGGGTACATCACTAAACTACATTTAGAATATCCTTTGAAATTACAATATTTAAACACTCCCCCTTAACGAAAAGGTTATTCTACTAACAACATCATCATAGACTATAGGATAAAAAATAGACAATATCTTCAGTGGTATCAAGGTAATACATCTATACGTCATAATTAGTTTTCACAATCAGTAACTGGAACAATTACTCTTTAATGTCTTCATATTCTCCATCACATGATCACTTGGTCCATTTTGCAGCAACACTTTGATATTTTGATCCTCTATAGTAGCACTTTGATCTTCAATCCTTTGCAACAACACATCGATCTTCGATCCTTTGTAGCACTTTTGATCTTATTGATCCTTTGTAGTAGCACTTAAATCTCCGATCCTTTGTAGCAACACTCTGATCATTTTGATCCTTTGCAGCAACATTTTGATCTTCTCAATCCTTCATAGCAACACTTCTATATTGGATGGAGGTAATGTGGATGCCATGCCAGATAGATTTTATGGAGGTGTCCTTAGATCTTGAGTGAGCCACTGGATTAGTCATTCAATTACCTTTCCACTTCCTTATCATCCTGTAAACCCAAGGGAGATTGGCTTGGCCTCAGGGCATGTTAACCCAATTGGATCTTGGCTTGGTTGAGTCTTGTTTTGCATTGGACTTATGTGTAATCCTTGGCTAGATAACCTGTTAACCCAACTGTGAGAGATGGTTTTGTCTTGAGGCCTATGAACCCATATTTTGGTTTGGATGGTCCATTAATGCAAGTGTTGGCTTGATAAGCCTACAAACTATTAACCCAACTAGGTGATGGATTAGATGGACAGTTTGATTAGTCCGACTAGGGGTTGGCTTGATTGTGTGTTAAAGATACCTAGATGTGTGTGAGTCCGTTGTTCCCTAGTCCTTGTGGAATCATTCCCAAATCAGGGGTGGAAGTGGTGTTGAGAGATTAAGAAACACACTGGCATACGATTGGGTGGAACATTGCATCTACATAGCTAGTTGCAAGACAACTTCATCCTTCAAGATAAGTATTCTTGTTATGCTGTTTATGAAATGTATTTGTATATTAATTTTTATGTTCATGATTGATTGCTTAGTGATGATGAAGTAGATGTTACTTGTGTATATTTCTTGCATTCTATCTTTGTTTATCCCTTAGATGTTTTTATGCATCTTTCCTAAGTTCATTAAGGTTGGGATACTCTTGCAGAGGTCTGAATTGTTCTGACTTGGCGTTTCCACCCTTGGAAATCCACCTGGGAGAGGTGGAAGGCAGAATTCGGGAGGGAATAGTTGAACTGGGAGGAAAAGTTGTGTTCCGCACCCTGGGATCTGCCATAGAAGGTGGAATGCAAGAGAAGGAAGCTCCATTGGAGTAGAATATTCTGAATTTCAGGATCCTCCTGTGAAAGGCGAAAGGTGGAAGGAATAAATCAGGAGGAAAATCCTAAGGCAAAGTTAATGCTCCTATTACTGACTTCCAAGGTCAGAAAGTGGAAGTCAGAAGGACAGAGAGAGAGATTAAGTCAAAAGTGCAAGTTTCTGGGTTCCGACTTTTGACTTCCGACTTCCTAGGTGAAAATGTGGAAGCAGAAGTGAGGAAGCGGAAGTGCAGAAGGGGTAAGGTTTGTTTAGAAATTGCCATTTTGGATGCAGAATGGAAAATTGAATGGCGAAACGACTGGTATAGTGGTTCAAACAAGTGGGATCAATTGTCCTGATTCTGTATGGAATAAGTCTAAGATCATGTTTAATAAGGTGAATGATGGAACGTTATGTAATTAGAGAAAGAGATAATCTCTTTAGAACCTATTTCCTTTGATTGGATGGAGGACTATTTATCTTGCATCAAGGACCTATAATTGCAATTGCATGAATGTTGTAAGGATTTTCAAAAAAGGATGGACAAATAATTGAACTTGTCTTGATGAATCCGAAGACACCATATGGTCTTATGATCCTATTTTCACGTAAGTTGTATGTCTCAGAAGAAATATGGTAAGGATGTTACCTTGGTACTTTATCTTATTTGTTGATTAAGGATTAATAAAATTCGCTTAAATAAGGGAAGTTTGGGTGCAAAAACCAAGCTCACTTGTTGAAAGAAAGGTCAATCCAAACCTTAAAGACTATGGTTGATATGATTATAGAAAATAATGTATCAACCAAACTTATAAAGGGAAGAATGTAGATTCATGATTGGATCAGAAGTGTCGAAAGACGAAGACCTATTGGTATTGTTGAAAAAGGGGACATGTCGAGAAGAAATATTGGAACAAGATGAAATATTTATAAGGAAAGGTAAATCAGCTTGAGGATAGTTCATTTATTGGATAGTCAACCAATAGACCTCCTAGAAATTATACCTTATATGTTATCACTCTCAAGGAATTACATGCATGTACCACTCAGAAAGAATGGATAGTCAAATATTGATGTGCTAATCATATGGAAAATGATTTTTCTCTATTCTCTTCATTAAGTGGAGGTCTCGAAAAGAATATTTATGTTTTTTATGGTTACACTCTTAAATTTGTTGGAGAGGTGAGATTGAATGTCACCATGGTTGAATATCCAATGTATATCATGTTCCTAGTCTGAGCGCAAATTTGTTTCATTTACTCAATTTATGAATACTAAGAAGACTACTGGATTTTGGTTAGATGACTTTATTGTAAAGGATTTGAGGATTGTGGGAGAAACTATTGATTTAGGGAATTTGGATCCCAAATACATACATTATAAGTTTTGTGAATATCCATAATCAACTGCATCAAATGCAGTTGTCAGTTTCCATGGTTGAACTGGTTTGAAAGTATAACACACTCGAGCATGACAGGGCTATTTTTTTAAAGATATTAGAGATATAGTTGTATGGAAACTTGAATTTGTATTGTGAATGCTTTAGGTATTTAAAAGTTTATCAGAAAATTTATAAATGTAAGGTTGAATGACAGAGGAATAAAATGAAGTTTGGTAGAGCAATAAGACAATGGATATTTGAGAAATGATTAGAAAAAATCTTTAATCCTAGGAAGTGTCAATGATAGAATTTCCTAAACGAAGATGAATGTTGGCCTAGGAAAGGAGCACAAGGAATAAGTTCGTGCGCAAGAAAAAGAAGGTGTGTCATGCGTGCGACAGAAAGAAAGGAAGGTCACAAAGGAAGCAAAGGACTAGAGTAGGCAGAATGGAGATGCGCGCGACGAAGGAAAGGCAAGTGCTTAGGCATGGAGGTGATAATGACTGGAAAACAATAGGTGCAGAGTGTGGCTGTTTAGGGCAGCGTAAGCCTGCAGCAACGCATGTACGAGGGAATGATAGTAAGATTGATAGTGCCTTATGTCAATTCATTATAACCACAGCTATAGCATGAGGGGCGGCTGATGGTGACAGTTAACGGAATGCATGTATGTATTCAACCCTACGTGGTCATGTGAAATAGTATAAATAGGAGGGATTCAATAGTTAGAGGGTTAGTTGTTGGATGGTTAATGTTGGTTATTGTTGATTCCTAGTTGGTGATCAATAGTTATTATTTTGGCTGTTTATGGGCGATCAATAGTGATAGACACCATTTGTTGTAATTTTACAGATGTTAGAAGAAGAGAAGACTCAGGAAGAGTCTGGTAGTAATAGGAGGTTGTTGAGTCATGGATCTGGCTGCTGTGTGCGCATACCGCTAGGAGTAGGAGTAGGGTAGAAGAACAAACCAGAGAGCATGAGAACCAAAAATATGAGTCATAAATACATATCATAAGATCAATCTGCATCCTATAGACTGCAAGGTGATATATCCTTTTCTCATGCCAAATGAAGTGCACCTTGGTGGTTTTTACCAGATGGGTTTCCACGTTATCCCTTGTGTTTGAATGGGTGGTTAATGATGTGAATGTTTATGTGAATGGTTTATATTTTCTTAATGTGTGAAGATGCAATGTTGATTAAATTCCTAATGTTATATTATAATCAGTAGATGAATGTTTGAGATAGCGTCATTGAAATATATGCATATATCATCTTGTGCGTACTGTCTTAAGTCACAATGTAAGTTGTATATAGTCTGTTAGTATGAGTCAATTGCGTCACACAAGTTGCACCAGTTGTAAGGTCGAGAACAAGGTTAAGTCATGCGGGCTAACATATAATTGTGCTTAGTTGTGCAAGACTGACTCCACCATCCAGCCATCCCATTGCCTTCATCGAGTGCCTTGGCTGCGTGCCAAGGGACTATAATCCCTTGAAAATCGTGGAAACATGGTTCCAATGGTTACCCATCAAAGAGATGTCTCCCTTTGGTTACATCATTAAACTAAATTTAGAATATCCAGAGGAATAATAACATCTCCCTTGGGTACATCACTAAACTACATTTAGAATATCCTTTGAAGTTACAATATTTAAACACTCCCCCTTAACAAAAAGGTTATTCTACTAACAACATCATCATAGACTATAAGATAAAAAATAGACAATATCTTCAGTAGTATCAAGGTAATACATCTATACATCATAATAAGTTTTCACAATCAGTAACTGGAACAATTACTCTTTAATGTCTTCATATTCTCCATCACATGATCACTTGGTCCATTTTGTAGCAACACTTTGATATTTCGATCCTGTGTAGCAGCACTTCGATCTTCTGATCCTTTGCAGTAGTACTTTGATCTTCAATCCTTTGTAGCAGCACATCGATCTTTGATCCTTTGTAGCACTTTCGATCTTATCGATCCTTTGTAGCAGCACTTCGATCTCTGATCCTTTGTAGCAGCACTTTGATCATTTTGATCCTTTGCAACAACATTTTGATCTTCTCAATCCTTCATAGCAACACTTCCATATTCGATCCTTTGCAAAAACACTTTGATCAATGATAGAGACACAGACACAAGATATACACGACATTTATCCTGGGAAACCCTCAAGCTAAAGAAAACCCAGCAAAAACTTCCTTCGTATAATATGTATAAAAGACAACCCCCAAAACAAGTGTTCTCCTCCTTCTATTCTCTCTCTCTCTCTCTCTCTCTCTCTCTCTCTCTCTCTCTCTCTCTCTCTCTCCTATGCACTACACAAGTGAGTGAGTATGTTTTCAAATAATAAACACAACTCCTCTATTTATGCATATGTGTCAATTGAATTTTACACTAGACATGTCAGCCCCAATAAATTGTCTGGGCCGACTTAATTTAGGAAGACTAAAAAACAATATATTATATTATTTATTAGGGTGCTAAAGACCCAACACAAGTGGAGTATTTGCCTCATGAATCTGTGATGACCAAATACAATAGTAACACTCCCTCGGAGGAATAATAACATCTCCCTTAGGTTACATCAGTAAAATACATTTAGAATATCCTTTGAAGTTACAATATTTCAATAGTTAGGACCACTCCTAAGTTAGTGTTATACTAGAGTATCTACACTTACGTATAGGCATAAACTTTCATCCGAGAGTATTGTCTACAAAATAGATCTTGACCGCATACAAAATGTTGGCCCTCATCGTAGAACATCCTTACCACTAAGGTTAGGACCACTCCCAAGTGAGATTTATATTACGGCGTTCGTGAGGTCTCATCATAGAGAATCGATACCACTAAGGTTAGGACCACTCCTAAGCGAGTGTTATTCTATGGTGTCTGCATATGAATGTAGGGATATTCTCCATACAAGAGTATTTTCTACAAAGCAGACCTTGACTGCATCGAAAATGCCAGTCATGTCATCCTATGAGGACTCATCAAAGAGCATCCTTACCACTTGGGTTAGGACCACTCCTGGGATATTTTTATTCTATCGTATCCACAAATAAATGTGGGTACTCTCCATCCGAGAGTAACATTTTGCAAGCCCATCCTTAGTAAGGACCACTCTCATGATAAAAGTGTTATACCTTCCATCCTCAAGAGAGGATACTATCATCCACAAGTGAATGTCAGACCTTATGATCATCACTGTCATCTCATCATTGATCTAAGTCTTATAATCACTCCCCCTTTTGTGGGAAGTTCCATATTATCAAGATTCTCCCCCTTTGTTCGAGGAGAGTTCATGTCTTTGACCTGATATTCCTTTATGATGAGAGTCCATATATTTGACTTAGTCCTCCTTTTTGAATAAGGTCCATATCTTCATCATTTGTAGTACCATCACTATTCCTCCTTGCGAGGAAAGTCTTTTCGATCTACACCAAGCTTGTCACATAAATATTCAAAATTTATTCGAGATAGACGCTTGGTCAGTACATCAAAAACTCACTCATTGGTACTCACATACTGGAGCTTGATAGCTCCCTTTTGTACCATATCCCTTATGTACAAATATCGTATTTCTATGTTCTTTGATTTATCATGGAACACTGGATTCTCTGTCATCTTTATGCAACTCTTGTTATCACAGAGAATCACTCTAATGTCCAACTCTATGTTAAATAATCATGACATAAATTCTTGAATCCATATCACTTCGCAACTAATGGAGCAAGCTACTATGTACTCTGCTTTGATTGTACTAAGAGAAACACTGGACTATTTCTTACTAAACCATGAGATCATGGCTAATCCCAGACAATAACATCCACCTGAATTCGTAATTATTGTCAACAACACTTCCTTTCCAATATGAATTCGTATATCCATATAATTTGTAGACATGATCTCTACCATAGTAAATTCCCAAGTATATTGTACCTTTTATATACCTCATCACATGCTTTGCAGCTATCAGGTGAACTTGTCTAGGTTTAAATAGATACTGAATTAATGTGTTCACAACAAAGCATATAGCTGGCCTTGTATTCCTCAGATACATCAATGATCCAATGATCTATCTGTACTGAGTCATGTCCACTAATTCTGATGACTCGTCAGATAAAAGATTCAGGTCGTTGTCAATGGGTGTGGCCATAGCTTTACAATCCAACATATCAAATATTTTCAATATTTCTACTGCATACTTTCCATGGTTTAGAAATATTCCTTTTGGTCTCTACCGCACTTCCATCCCTAGGAAATAATGCATCAATCCAAGATCTTTCATCTCGAATTCTTCATCTAGCTTCTTCTTTCTCTCTGTGATTTGTTTCCCATTTACTGTCAGAAATAGATCATCTACATACAATA
>LPNX010431007.1:218376-230620 GCA_001517045.1 Pseudotsuga menziesii | reverse complement strand
AACCATTTTTGAAACGGGGGTAAAAATAGCTACTAAAATTAGGAGAGAGAAAAACGAGAACTGTGTCGAGTTCTCGTTTCATAGTATAAGTGGTTAGAATCCATAGGTCTAAAAAGAGTGCACAAAATTTTCAGCAAGGGGTTGAGGCCAACGGGAAGAATGGAGAGTAACATCTAAAGAGAAGAATTAATCCACCAACTTGGATTAATCTGACTTTTAACGTAGAGAGCGTTCTCTAGTCTTGCCTTAAGATCATTCTCAATGATGCTAGGTAACGATTGTGAATTTTCAATGCTTCATTTCTTTATACTTGTTTGGTTTCTATTAAAGCTTTAATCGATATTCTTCGACTCAGACGCAGAGCTGATGTTGAGAACACCTCGCAAATCCTATGGGAAGAGGTCCTTTCTATCAATTGTACACAAACATATATATATATATATATATATATATATATATATATACACACACCTAAGATTTTATATATATATACACCTAGTTTAATCTTTAAGCCGACATTGTGGTAGCTTCAAATATATATTTATTATGAGCCGACATTGTGGAAGATTTAAATATATATTTATCATGACCCGGCATTGTGCCGACATTGTGCCACGTGTCACTTCGACGTTGAGCACGGAATTACACTTCTACCTCATACCGGGCTGTAGAATGCGCCTCTCGGCGCAATAAACTGAACCAAGCTGCCCTAGGCTACAAATATGAAACTGAAATATGCTATATCTCGCGTCAAAACTAGGTTTCAATATATTGTGTTTTTTATCGATATTTATGAATCCTTCCTAGATATCGTCAGAAATCCTGCCAAATATGGTACTAATTATAATGATAAATGATAAATATTGGTTGTTGTTGTCTAATTGTTGTGATGAGTTTGTTACAGGTTTTGAAACATCTCATAACTGAAGAAGTTGGAATTTTATGCAATTTGAAGACTTCAATTGTTTGTCCAAATGTATTTAGATAGATTTTTTCGAATTGTGTCCATTATCAGTGTTTTTCATATGCAAGTGATGCAGATATAAAATTGATTCTCCCTCCAATCTTTCAACTTTAGTCGATTCCCTAAATCAAAATTCGATTCCCTAAATCAAAGGTTTGCTTCATTGCTTGAGAGTTATGATGTACGTTTAAATATTTATATTTCATATGAGATTGCTAGAAAATTTTGTTAGTACTGGACATAAAGTATGAATTGAAATGGAATTTTATCTCGATATTCAGAACCTTGTGCAACTTTCGATTAAAATCCTTTTTTGGTTAGCTTTTTCGAAATATGATCACGGTTAGTCTTTGTCCAAATGCATTTAAATATTTTTTTGGGATTGGAAATGTGTTAAAATATTGTAAAACTTACTTATCAACCAATTTTGTTTTACCAAATTTGCACATCAACCAATGCTTATCTTAGTCTATTTCAAAAAGAGACTTTTGGAAGCTTGAAACATCACCTATTTTAATCCGAAGCATTTCTAAATATGTTGGGAACTTGTATAACAACCACACTGGACGGTAGTCAAAAGGCATTTCTGGATCATATTCAATATTCATCATAAGGTTGAAGCCATAACACTGATATGATTGATAATTACTGAAACATCTGAAACATGAAACATTAAAGTTATTATCAATAGTGAGTAAAAACTCAAAAATGACACACACATATATAGATAGATATATAATAGTAATAATGTTGAATAATTAAATTACTATTTAATAAAACTAAAATTATTAAACTTGTCTATTTTCATAATATTAAAAGGAACACTCAAACATTAAGGTATTGTCAATTGTCAAGTATCAAACAAATGTCATCGTAAATTTTTTATTAAAAGTTTTCAACACACTAAAAGATAACAATAAAATTAAGCATTAAGGAAAGGTCACTTCTAAATCCAATAAACTTTTCATTGCAAATTGAATTCTTTGACATATACAATAATTCTTTGATAGTTCTTATAGTAGATAAATATAGTAAAGGTAAACAAATAATTACGTTGTTTTCAATTAATTTTATAATATAGAAACTTGATATCATTCTAAATAAGATGACTCATAAATGAAGAGAATGAAGACTAAGATAGATGTTCATGTCAATGTTATTAGACAATGAATGAAACAAAATGAAAACTAAGATTTGTTGTCTGTACACATAACTTACACGTTACAACAAAGCAAGAAACAAGTAATAATGGCTAATAACTAATTTAATAATCTATTTAACACTTATTTTAATGAATTTGGAAAAAAACAAGTTTTACAATATTTTTCAATAATTTGTACATTATAATGATAACAAATGTGATGTAAGATTCTACACATACTCAACAACAACATTCTTGTTTTTTTATAAACGCTTGCTTTGATAAATATGAATAATGAACTCATTTATGAACTTTATAGATTTCCACCAAACATGAAACATTTAAATTATGTAACATTAAATATAAATCATTTTCCCATACATATAATACATAGAATATAAAACACATCATTTTCTCGGTTAATTAAGGAGAATATAAAACAATAACAATAGCGTTTGACTATGACAACTTGCAAAAATTTTGGATGCACACGATAGTTCTCCTGAAAAGATTGAACCTGGGTGGAATCTCTTCTCATCCTCATATCCATGAATTCCATACACCCCATTCTGCATGAGGTTCCAAAACTCAAGGTTTCCGTTTTCAAGACACCACACTTTACACTATTCTATTAAATAAAAATGGGCTTATAATTAGGCAACGAAATCTTGCTAAATGTTTAACACCCTACTAGCAAGTTGACTTTTGGCTGTGGAATCCACTGAGGTTACATCTACTCCATGCGAGTAATACGATGTAAACTCGTGACCACTTAATCTCAAAGGCAACTCATTAATAACAAGGATAATTAATAACAAGTTTGTGGCCCTTTACTGCCATCTCTCAATTGTGTGGCCATTTTATGAATAGGATAACCACAATGGATGAGGATTACATGGTGGAAGAAGATTATATTCTAGAGAAACTTCAGTTTCTTTTGTCTCCCACATATTTGAAAAACCACAATGGATGACTATTACATGGTGGAAGAAGTGGAAGAAGATTATATTCTAGAGAAACTTCAGTTTTTTTTGTTTCTTACATTTTAAAAAATTATATAAAATATATAATCTAAACCTAACCATTTTGCTCAATTACTAAAAAAAATAACAATTTCATTTAAAAAAATAAAAGTGATGTGTGTTATTTTGAATACCTGCCTCCGTTCATCATCCCAAATTTCTTTTCAATTCTACCCATTCCAATCGCTATCACCATAACAGAACGTTCTTAGGACAAATTGACACTAAAAAGAGTTATGATCTTATGGAGAAAACTTGCATGGAAAGAATACAATTGCCGAACTCACTGCACCACAAATCAAATTTAAAAAGACTTAGAAGTTTTACTGAACATCATCCGGTTTATATAATTCATGGCAGTATTGACTGTACGAAACATCATAAATAAATCACGAGAGTATTGACTGTATTCATGATATATTCAAACCTACCGAAAACATGACCAGGGTCAGCCTCTTTCAGTTGAAAAAAAACACACCAAAAACATGACCCGACTTTCTGTGTACTTTAATCATGCGTTTATGATGGCGAACAATACTCTGCTGCATGCAGAGTATTGCTCGCCGTTTATGATGCTTCGAACTTTCCAATCTCTCTATCACCAAACACATCAAGGATAAATGACTAGTTTCGCATGACCGATTCTGTACTCCAAATACGATAAAAATGCAATAAAAAGACCCTCTTCGATGCAATAGAAAGACCCACATTCCGATTTGAAACCGTCGATCAATTTGATCTCAACCTCATTAACTTTCCTGCTAACAGATTTTTGACTGCGTTGGCTGTTTGGGGTATCTGAATCGACGTGTAAGGTAGTTGCTGTGCTGTATCACGCAGATAATATTCTCCGGATTCCAATAGAAATCGGCTGGAAAATCAAAATCGTCTCTTATTTAAACGGCTCGGTTTTTTAAGGATATGTATTTATTTATTTATTTTTTCAATAAAAAAACAAACTTTCCATTTAAGGGAAGGCCGAGTCATTTAGTCGTGATTTAACTAAGTACAGGTATCGATAAAAGTCGCATGCCAAGATACATACATTTTATGCCGGTAGTGTTTGTTTTATGGTATTAGTGGGAAAATGTGGCATGTCATAGTTGAGTGAAGTGGCATGGTATAATATACTTATAGTTTAGTTGGGTTAGTATATAAATTTACACTTTAAATTAGATTACATCCCACTTTAATCGGAGTTTAATCGGAGTTTAATATTAATATGAATTCATATTGATTATACGAATAATCATGTTGCTATACTTTAAGACATTGTATATTAGTTGGGTTAGTGTATAAATTTACACTTTAAATTATATTACATCCCACTTTAATCGCAGTTTAATATTAATATGAATCCATATTGATTATACGAATAATCATGTTGCTATACTTTAAGACATTGTGTTTCTATATTTCTAAGAGGTTGTCTTTTTTAAGGCATAGATTTCGTTATCCTTAAGGGTTATATAAAAGATTTTTATTTACGGTGAGTAGTGTAGTTTCTTTAAGATAAAGGATTATATAAATTAAAATTATTTGTGTTTGGTATATGTATGTTTACTTTTATTGGTATTGGAATTGCAAATAAAAAATTTATCATTAAAGTTAGCTTTCTCAAATTTAATATTTAGAAAATAAGATAAGTATTTTTCCATCATATATTTGGGATAAATGCATAGAATTATATGAGAAAGTGTTTTTCATTTCCAACATTCCTACTGTTACAAAGACAACAAACTGTATCTCATGAATTTTTAATATGGATCCCAGGAGAGTTTGCTCTTACTTTAGAAATGTTGGTTTTCTTCTTTACCTTTGTCAAAACATAGAGATACTTTTGATCTTCTAAATCATGGTCTATAACATGCTTATAGTATTTTAATTTTCTCTTATCCTCTAATTCTTTGTTGCACCACAACTCCTTAAATTTGGATATAATATTTCTGTTAATATTATCAATATTCTAGAAAGTGGCCACTTCCTCAACTCGTAAATGATTTTCCCAAGACATAGTTTATTAGCACCAACCTCGCTTAAGCCACATTCAGTTTTGACTAGAGTATGAAGCAATCTTGGGAAGCCTCTTCTCTCCCATTTTGTTTTTCATGTTCTTTTACATTAGCTACCTAGTTATATACATGTTCTCAATGGGGAAGAGACTCATTTCTATGAAAATGTATGAAAATTGTATAAGTTGATCACACCCCATCAACAAGAAAGGCATAATAGAATCTAAAATGTTTTGTTAGAGTATATTAATCTAGTTCATATGATCCTAGCTAGCCTACTTCCTTATAATTTGGGATAAAAGAAAACCTGCATTACATTATATATTAATAAATAACTAGCAATTCCCCATAAATGTGCAAAATCACATCAATAAAATATGTCTCTCTTAAAATATCATATTACTCAACCATTGTGATGATAACGATTTTACCTATCAAACTACAAATAATGCAACAAATATGACGAAGATGAGACTAAAGACACATATAAATGAAGGAAAATAATTTTTCTTAGAATTTCTTAGATTTTATATTTGTAGACTTGATAAATTCATATAATTGAAGAAAAATTACCAAGGCATCATCATTCTTAAAGTGAAGGAATAATAAATATGGTTGATAAATATGGTTTCTATATATGATTTGAGTGGCACTTGTTTTTTATGCTTGATGGGATTCCATTTCTCAATGGCCTTTTTTTGATCATTAATGGATGGGATCTTATGATAATTTTCTTTGAATTGCTTTAGAAATTACATTTGGTTCCCATTTAAGTTAGATATTGCAAATTCTAAATGAAAATGGTGTTAGAAACATGACTCGGGAACTTGGAAAATTTAACAAACAAGACCTTAATAGTGAATATAAAGAAGGACAAATTTAATGCTCATAAAAGATAGCAATACGGTGAAATCCTAAAAGGAAATATTTTAGTTATTCCAATTTTGCAATTTGTTAGGCAATGAAAACATTCAAAACTGAAGAAGTTGGTAAAGTGATAGAAAAAATTGTGCATGTAGAAGATGAAGGTTTACCTTTGGGTTTGCAACTAGGTTGAGCTTGCAAGAACCTACGAAACAAATGAACCACGTAGGTAGGAAGAGTTGAGCCCAAAATAAATTTGCTAAAATACAACACAATAAATGAAAGGAGCTAGATAGGTTCCACTTAGGATTCTTTTTGGGGGGATTGGTTTTCTTTTCTATTTTGTTTTGTTTGGTGTGGATAGAGAAGAAAGAGAGAAACATTGTTATGGGTTCCAGCTTCCTTCATCATTATTTCTATTTCTTTTTTGCAGTTTATTCCAACCATAATATTATTATGTCCTCTTTGAATTCATATTTCTATTTCTTTGTAACTTTATTTTTATTATATTTAGAATGCATCTTAAATATATTATGAAAAAAGAAAATAATTTATATCAATTCAATAAAATAAATGAATTCATTACAATTAAGAAAAGATGTCACATAATTAGCCACAAATCTAAGACGTTTTTTTTACCAGTTTGAAAAAATAAATTTTATCTTACAAATTCATATTTATTACTTGTAAATTTAAAATATATTATTAAATTGAATTGATTATATAATTTTGGAAACAAACAACATGAATCCACTATAATTCTTAAAAGAAAAATGTAGTGTTTGTTGTTACACCAAAATATGTAGATGTTAGGAAAATTTTGGGTCCACACTATATTCTAATAAATATAGTGGTCATATTATAGTCACACAAAACCTATATTCTTATGTGTTTAAAAAATTACTTAAAAAATAATTTAATATATTATTCTATTTTTTTTAGAATTACTTAAAGCACACTTAAAAAACAATCCACTACATTATCACGATGATAGGAATCTATGAAAGGGACTTTTTCCTTTCAAGATACTATGCACAAAAACCAATACAAGTTTTAACAAAATATCCTAAGTTTGTTTGGTAATGTATGATAAACCATATTGTCCGCAAATCATAGGATTTGTGCTCTTATTTGGCTTCATATTGAGGCATGGGTGTAGGCTTTTAATTTAAATAATATGGTTTTCATTCAATATTATAATATTTGAAATAGTTTGATCTAAACTTTAAACTTACATCCTTTTGGAATAATTCTATGAACTTACTTAGAATTAGTTTCACGGATTAAAAGTTTATTGTTCAAAGCATCACTTATTGTTTGATAGTGTGTGCATGTGGTGTGATAATATGGTTTCCACTCACAAACACACATGAATTGCTACTTCCCTCCATTGCCTCTTTATTATTTAACCACTTCTTCATCTACAACCACATGGCGAATTCCTCCACCTCCGCTTCATCACTTGAAAACCTCTTCATCTACAACCACTTAGTTTAAAAGTTAGTAGTAATATAACACATAGCCATGGTGGGAAAGACACTGCAAATCCATTAGTTTCAGATTTGGTAGTAATATAACACATAGCCATGGTGGAAAGACACTACAAATCCATGGCCCATTCCTTTTCTTTAAGGATCCATATAAAATGAAGCATCATCAAAGAAGCATCTAACTCGGTAGAAGTAAAGATATATTTTCTTCACTTTGTCCCAAATGAATTTATAGATTGAAATATATCCATTTTATGTCCATATCCATAATATGGTTTTTTTACAGCTGAAACATTGGATGTTACATTTAGGGATGTACTTTTGGTCATTTGAAACATTTGGGTGCATTCCAAGAGTCAGAATCTTTATCATCTACGAAAAAATGAGTGTTCAATAAATTTTGTTGCATAGGTTGAGAACTGTGACCAACATTTCCTTTTTTTCCCTCAATGCATGGCAAGATCTTAGACACTAATATTATCCCCAATGGACCTGTTGGTGGTCTAGAAAAAATGATGTTAAAATATCTCCTGCAATGAATATATGACACAGACCTACAACAATTATAGAATTTTTGTTGCACATTCTTCCTGAGCTACCGAGATGACTAGATGCAATCGAAGGTTTCCATTGTCCATGCCACATAAAAGTCCTCTTCAAAATAGAGGTGCTAATTGAAAAAATATTTTTTATATATAGTCAGGTAGCTAGCTTGCATCATAGGAAACTACACACCATGCAATTTGTTCACATGTTACAAAGTGATCCTGAGAGTGCTATTTTTCACCAATGTATTCAAGTTCCATGTCCTTTAACGAACACTCGGATGTTTCCTTCGGAGGTTGGCAAAATTCATCCTACAAATACAAAACATTGCACCCACAACCTTGACTACATTGACCTTCACTACATAGAGAAACCATCGCCTTGACTACCTTGAGCACTCACCTCCTTGAACTTCTACCACCCTCCTCCTCTAGCCACTGCAATAACAAAACCCATGGACCCTACATTAAAAAAACCCATATACCCTACTTTTGAAGTTGCTTAATCCTCAAGGTTGAGCCTACCCTTAATTTCTTATCTTAGAATCATTGATATCTAAAATAGATTTCTAGGAAACACCTTTTGAAATGTATGAAAATATTTTGTTGTTAGTTGTGGGATTTCAGTTCAATTATTTCTAGGAAGCATACATTTATTAATGGAACAAAAGTGTCAGTTGTGGAGTGCATAGATGATTTTTTCAAGAAAAATATGGGACAAAACAAATAGCATAAAATGTACCATACCACCCATCAAATATTTTTCGTAGATGTTCACTAGCCTGTTTTTTTCCTTGTTGATGATATCCACAGTAGTGGTGGTATGCACTATGTTTTCCATCTACAAATCCAACAACAAGAAAATGTAATTATCGTCTATGAGGGTTTTGAGCACAAACATTCCATTGATCTGAAAACCCTTGTTAAAATTCCTCAATATTTTGAATATCTGATTATCCTTTCTAGTTTCCATCATCTTCGTGCCCATCATATTATTCCTTGCTGATCATAAATTAAGATCGGGGACCTTTATTTTTTATGCAATTCTTGTTATTATCATCTTCTTCTTCTTGCAAATGCATAAAATCATGGTGTGGTACCTTTCCAATGTTGTATCCATGTTGGGAGGATGAGGTGATCGATAAATGTGAAATCTCCTCTCCATCCAAGACGACTATTTCTGAATGCTAAAAAAGAAAAGATGTGTAATGTACTTGAAAAATTGTTCTTTAGATGGAATATCTTCCACTTGAAATCCATGAGAGAAGATTCAAAATATGAGTTCATAAGTTTGGAAAGATGCTGATTTCTTCATTTAAAATCTTCCTAGCTCACAATAAATATTCTATAATGAGTAATTGTTGTGAGCACCCAGGAATACTTGACAAAATCGCTCCCAATGGAAGTGTATTGTACCAATGGAAGATGTCAATATCCATGTATCCTTTGTGCATGGAATATGTGAGCCTAAGGAAGGAACAAATGCCTTACTACCTCTCAATATCCCCTTTGCACTGTAATTCTCCTCATCCCTTATGCACTCAAGTTGTATTTCCAGTAGTGTGGTGCCATTCCATGTCTTGGCATTTGCGTCTCTTTCTAACACAAGCATGCATCCCAACACTTGGAAGAAAAAGAGAAAAGTTACATATACAATGCACCAACTTCTAAAAGAGAAAAGTTACATATACAATGCACCAACTTCTAGGTATACTCCTCTGTCGAAATGGGGATAAAACAAGAGGATGCATAGTCTTGCAAAACCTGTAAGACCGGTTTATTCCTTACTCGGTTTATTCTTTAGAAAAAATTTTAATCGTCTCTCACTATTTTGTTTTTAAAAGAACTTGTTGTGACCGTAAGACCCGTAAGTGCTTGCTCTATTAACTGTGTAACGTTTCGGGTTTAAACAAGGATTATGGTTAGCAATCTTTTGGATGTTGTAAACTGTGTAACTATTTTTTTATTGATTTGGAAAAAATACCGTCTTTGCAAGAACTGGCCTACGAGTGGTTTTCTTCTAGGTTTACGATTCTTCTGTAGGGAAGCCGTAAGCCTTTGTTTGTAGAGCATTAGTATATAAAGCCCCTTCAGAAACTAGGTTGCAAGTGCAATGAAAATCAATTAGCTGTAAAATGCGAAGAAGAGGTCCGAGGACTCGTTAGAGATTTCGTTTTAAAGGTAGCATGGAAATATTGTTTTGCTTATTATGTTGGAATATTACCTATCATGCAGTTATTATCTATTTGTGATGATAATGAGTAGTTATCGTTTCTTACTTGAATCGTCACAGTTTAATTTTAATTTTTGTTAGCAAAGGATAGAGCGATAAAATAGGATGTTTTCTAAAATAACAAAGGTGTTGGAAAATGTAATTAATTCGCATATCTGTATTTGATCTCCAGCCAACTCTATCAGAGTTTGGATAAGCCACGATCTTGTCTGTCAGTCTGACAAGAAGGAAAAGTCAACAAGTAGGCAGCGTAACTGAGTCGAATTTATTTCAGAAGCTAAGTTGTTAGATAGATAGTTATTGCAGTGTTTAATGCAAAGTAAGTCGGCAAGTAAGTCGGTTTATGCTGAAGCAATCTTCAGGTTGTCTATAAATAGAAGAAGCATTTTGTAATTTAGTTTACAGACACACACACAGAGAACAGGAACACAGACACAAAGGAAATCCGGGTGAGAAAGAGAAGTTGAAGCTCAAGCTTCTGTGCATTTGATTTAGCCGAAGAGCTGAAGCTCTGTAAACGGGCGAGTTTGTAATAGACAAGTTTGTATTACTTTGTATTTCCGCATAGTTGAATATATGAAATAGTTTGTGGTTGAATTCATGATTATTTGGCCGCTCATATTTCCAGATTTACTTCTGTAAATGTCTTTTACTGTTACTGATAAGTAAAAGAACAAGAACCCATAAAAATCTCATGGAGTGAAAGTTCCAGGTTTTACCGCACTTTGTTCCGCTCAAATATTCCTACATATTTGGGCATATGTTTTCCAGAAGTTATTTGGATTTGTAAATGTGGTCATTTTACTTCATCTTACGCACAGGTGAAAAGTATTTGTAAAATTCTTAAGTCTTTAGACTAAGAATAATATTCTATCAATCTAGTCGCATCAAGCACCAAACTTGATCGCAGGGAAGTTGATCACATCATGCATCAACTTGATCACAAAAGAAGTTGATCGCATCAACTTGATCGCACATAAGTTGATCGCATCAACTTGATCGCACCGCAGATAAGTTGATAGCATGAGGCACCAAATTTGATCGCATCAACTTGGTCGCACTAAAAAGTTGGTCGCAGTAAAAAGGGTTGTCGCAGTAAAAACAGGTTGGAGTTAAAAAGTGAAAATTATTTTCTTTTAAATATTGACTGAGCGCTAAACCCAAGTTTAGTGGGCTCGGTTTTGGCTATCTGGTATCAGAGCAAGGTTATATTAGAGAAAGGTTTATAACAGCCCAAGATTTTAGGAAATAAATCTTGTCTTAAAAAGTGGAAATTAATTTTCTACGGAAAGTTAATTAAAAATTAAAAATGGCTTCCACTTCCGGTTCACTACAACCTCCAAGTTTTACGGGAAAGAATTATGAATATTGGTCTTTAACAATGAAGGCTTTATTCAGAGGACACGATGTCTGGGAGATAGTCCAGCATGGTTATGCAGAACCAGCAGACATGACAGCATATAACAATCTCACACAGGCTCAGAAAGATGCCTTGAGAGAACAGAGAAAGAGAGATGGAAAAGCTCTGTTTTTCATACATCAAGCTATGCATGAGAGCATACTCCCAAGAATAGCAGCATCGACTAATGCCAAGGAAGCATGGGATTCATTGGAGACTGCCTATCAAGGTTTGACCAAGGTAAAGACATCCAAGCTGCAGATTCTGAGGAAAGATTTTGAATCTTTGTGCATGAAAGATTCAGAGAATGTAGACACATTCTACACCAGAGTTGTTGGGTTGATAAACCAACTGAAATCTCATGGAGAACCTGTATCAGACCAAAGGGTTGTTGAAAAAATTCTCAGAAGTCTTCCCCCAAGATTTGAAAATTTGGTTGTGACCTTAGAGGAACACACAAACATGGCGACATTCAGCATTGATGAGCTGCAAGCTTCACTCATCAATCATGAACACAGAATCAGTAGATCATAGACATCACTAGAAGGTGCATTTGGAGCACAGTCATCCATAA
>LPNX010431007.1:190245-216008 GCA_001517045.1 Pseudotsuga menziesii | reverse complement strand
CATTTTATAAGAGAATTGGTAAACGAAAAGGAAATTTGTTTGGAATTTTGCAGGTCTGAAGACCAACTTGCTGACATCTTCACAAAACCATTGGCAAAGGACACATTCGAGTATCTGCGTAGTTATCTTGGAATGACAAGTTCTCCACAGTGAAATCTGTCATAAACAGAGCATGTCTAAGCTCTGTAACATTTTGTAAATTTTATTTTAAAAAAAATCCCCATCTGCTCATAATTAAGGGGGAGTGTTGGAAAATGTAATTAATTCGCATATCTGTATTTGATCTCCAGCCGACTCTATCAGAGTCTGGATAAGCCACGATCTTGTCTATCAGTCTGACAAGAAGGAAAAGTCAACAAGTAGGCAGTGTAACTGAGTCGAATTTATTTCAGAATCTAAGTTGTTAGATAGATAGTTATTGCAGTGTTTAATGCAAAGTAAGTCGGCAAGTAAGTCGGTTTATGCTGAAGCAATCTTCAGGTTGTCTATAAATAGAAGAAGCATTTTGTAATTTAGTTTACAGACACACACACAGAGAACAGGAACACAGACACAAAGGAACTCCGGGTGAGAAAGAGAAGTTGAAGCTCAAGCTTCTGTGCATTTGATTTAGCCGAAGAGCTGAAGCTCTGTAAACGGGCGAGTTTGTAACAGACAAGTTTGTATTACTTTGTATTTCCACATAGTTTAATATATGAAATAGTTTGTGGTTGAATTCATGATTATTTGGCCGCTCATATTTCCAGATTTACTTTTGTAAATGTCTTTTACTGTTACTGATAAGTAAAAGAACAAGAACCCATAAAAATCTCACGGAGTGAAAGTTCCAGGTTTTACCGCACTTTGTTCCGCTCAAATATTCCTACATATTTGGGCATATGTTTTCCATAAGTTATTTGGATTTGTAAATGTGGTCATTTTACTTCATCTTACGCACAGGTGAAAAGTATTTGTAAAATTCTTAAGTCTTTAGACTAAGAATAATATTCTATCAATCTAGTCGCATCAAGCACCAAACTTGATCGTAGGGAAGTTGATCGCATCATGCATCAACTTGATCACAAAAGAACTTGATCGCATCAACTTGATCGCACATAAGTTGATCGCATCAACTTGACCGCCGCATCAACTTGATCGCACCGCAGATAAGTTGATAGCATGAGGCACCAAATTTGATCGCATCAACTTGGTCGCACTAAAATCTTGGTCATAGTAAAAAGGGTGGTCGCAGTAAAAACAGGTTGGAGTTAAAAAGTGAAAATTATTTTTTTTTAAATATTGACTGAGCGCTAAACCCAAGTTTAGTGGGCTCGGTTTTGGCTATCAAAAGGCTTAAGTACTGAAGCTTGGAAATGAGCTCATAAACCCTCGTTTGCAAAATATATTACTGTTGTTTTGAGTAAAACACTACTGGCATGAATTATTTGCTTGCAACGAACCGGAAGGGTTCTTTCTGTAGCTGTACTTTACACAGTTTTTTAGTTTGATTCTTACGAGTTAGGTCTTCATTAGTCTAATACGATTTTATCCTAGAACTTAGAATTTATTCCTAGTTTATAATAGTTTACTATTTTATTTTAAGAAATAGGGATAAAACCCTAAGGATAAATTGGACCTAAGAATACAATTTATACACAATCCACGGTCTAGTTGTGCTTATATTTAGAAGGTGTTACCTTAATAGTTTTAAAGAAAAATATTTAAAGAATAATTAATTTTGAGAAGTAAAATGGACTTCTAATCTCTAGACTAATACTAAAGGTCAAAACACTTATTACAAGAATTGGAAGCCTTGATACAGAGCTAAGATTGGTCATTAACTTGACATGCTGTTAGCTAGACATTTTTAAATAATTAAGGACTAGTTATTAAGATTCCCTAAACTAATGGTTCCATTTTTCTTAAATTGGAAAACTAGTTATTTACGTTTGAATCTTATTGTTATACAAAGTAATACAAGAAAAAGAAACATTAGTAGATGCGACATTTTCTAGAAAGTTTTTTTTGATAGAGAAAGAAACTGACGCATTAGAAGAAATAGCAATATTGTTGGATCGGCAAGGGAAGGGAGAGGACGACACGAGCATGTGGTGAATTCCTTGCGTAAGAAGAAAACGGGGAAGGAGATGCAAATGAATGTATATATCGATGAATTTGATGTAGATTCAGTCATTTTGGATCTAGGATCCGATTTCAATATCTTAAAAAAGCTCACTTAACAGAGAATGGGAAAACCGTAGTTGGTTTGGTCCCCTGTACAATTGTGATTAGCGAATTTGGACAAGGTGTCACCAATCGGTATAGTACCCCATCCTCTCATTAAAGAATTTTGCCAATTCCAACATCATTGAGATAGTCGACGAAAGTATCTCCCATCTTGCACTACTAGGGATTGGCTAGGCAAGTGACAACTTGACAGTCAACAACTTCAAGAAACGAGTAATGAAATTTGAGAATCACAACATGCAGATCATTGCTTTGTTAGATCCCGCGGAAGGAAAATATATATGTAGAACCAATGAAAGAAGAATATGTGAGAGGATGGGATCATGCTTAGAATATTTTTAAGACTATATTAGCCCCAATGTAGGCATATAGCTAGACTATCGAAGTACTAGCTCCACATCATTTGACTCTAATGATGCGCTTGAGAATTGGTAAAACTAATTACATGAGGTATCAATCCAAAAATGTGGAAGATTCACTTAGTCATTTTGATGGGTCGTGATAGAAGTCATTGAATTACCTACGGATGAAGTAATTTCCAAGTTGGATAGTTTTATTGACGAATTCAAAGAGAAATTTTCATCTCCCCAATGAGTATTGGCATTTTAGGGAGCATTGAAGGCCACATTGACAAGATGGTGGGCTACCCATAAGAGCTTGATTGACAGATGGTCGATTTGTCGTAGACTGATGGAAGTTTTATTTGGAGAAACATATCACCACCAGGGGAAGAATTATGATGGAAGGAATGATACACATGACCATCTCATTGCATTTCAAACCACTCAGGTGTTAAGATCGAAGGATGAATGGGTACATGCTTTTGTCCATACATTAGACAAAATTCTAAGAAGATAGTATGTTTCAGCTGAATTAAAAAGGGAGATTACATTATGGGAATACTTGACTGTCAGTTCTAGTTATACATTCATCTTTCCAAATAAAAATCCAATCATTCATAATTCACTTGAACATATCCACATTATGGTGTTACAATCATATCCAATGGAGATGTCAAAAGAGGCCCCAACGGTGCTTGCCAGACAATTAATGAAGAAATGTTACAACATAAACGATGAAACTGATGATGAGGATGATACAAGAGCTATCAATATCTGAAAATTAGAATGAATTTGGGATATTGAAACACCTAAAAGACCATCTGAAAAAGTTAAACAACCACTGGAGGTATGGAAGGTCAATATGGGATGACAAAGAACCTAAAATTTGCTAATGTTGGGGATTATTGGAATGAATCAACAATGGAAAAGATCACCGATCTACTACATGAATTATAGGATTTTATTCTGACAAATTTCACGGAGATGAAAGGAATTTCAAGTGAGTTGGGTGAAATGAATATTCCGTTGAATCCAGATGCCAAACCAGTGAAGCGGCCACCTTATAGGTTGAACCTGTGGTATTAGGAACAAGTCAAAGTTGAACTCGAGCACATGATCGATGATGGAATTATCAAAATAGTTGAATAATCATACTGGATGATTCCAATAGTCGTTTAGGACAAGAAAACAAGGAAATCAGGATCTGTGTCGATTTAAGGAAGTTGAATGATGCAAGTATTTGTGATCTGTTCCCAACACCATTCATTGGCAAAGTATTGGACGGAGTTGGAGGGAAAGAAACATATTCACTCAAAAATGTATTCTTAGACTACCACCAAATAAGGATTGTGAAGGAAAATAGGCACCACTTTCTTCACAGAGTGGGGATTTTTCCATTATACAGTGATGCCATTCAGGATAAAAAATGCACAACCATGATTTTCTCGAGGATAGCTATCGCTGCATTTAAGGACTTCACTCATAATTTTTTGGCGTTATATATGGATTACTGGAACGTTTATGGATTGGTAAAGGACCACACAATGAAGCTACATTTTATGTTTGAAATATGTCAACAACATCTGATCTCACTAGATTTAAAGAAGTGCATATTTTTTTTCCCTATTTGGGATTTTTCTAGGCCATATTGTTTGTAAATAAGATATGTTGGTTGATATATCCAAGATCGTGATAATAGTTGACTTACCCTCACCAACAATAATGAAATAACCTAGGGTGATGTTAGGTCACAGAGGATATCATTAGAAGTTCATATGAGGATACACATCAATCACTGCACCTATGGAGAAATTGTGAAAAAAGGATGCGAAATTTGAATGGAGTGATGAGTGTCAATAAAGTCTTGAATTTGTAAAGGAAAATATGGCCATGGTGTTGATATTGGTCTTTCCCAATTAGATGAAGGATTTTCATGTCCATGTCGATGGTTCATCAATCGCGCTGGGATTAATTTTGGCAAAACCAAGAGGAGTGATTGATCACCCAATCCAATTCACCATTCAAAATTTTTCTACTGCAGAGTGAAACTCCATAACAACAGAGAGGGAAGGATTGTTAATAGTTTATGCACTGCAAAAATTATATCACTATCTGCTTGGAGGACATTTCAAAATTTTCATGAAACATTCGACGCTAAAGTACCTAGTCAACAAGCTTGTGTTGGGGGGAGAATCTGGTGATGCCTATTACTATTTCAATAATTGATTTCAAGATAATTGTGAATCTAGGCCATTTGAATGCAGGACCCAATAATGTTTCAAGGATAGAATCATGCGATGATTTGAGTAACATCAAAGATGTTTTACCATATGCATAGTTGTTTAAGATTAGAATGGTGGAGGGTCATTGTGAACAAATTATTCATTTTTTGGCAACCGACACAACACTAGAGGACTACACAATGAGATTGAAGAAACAACTAGTCATCTGGGATGCAAATTTTCAATTGATTTTGGGCCATCTCTAGAATATGGGGATGGATGAGATTTCACATAAATATGTCCTACTACATGAACAAGAGAGAATATTGGCTAAGGAACATGAAGGAGTAGTAGGAGGACATTATGGAGGACATGCAACCACTAAGAATATACTCCAAGCCAGGTTATGGTGGCCAAAAATTCATAATTATTTCACATACTATGCTAAAATTTACGACGTCTCTCATAAGATCGAGATGACAATAGGACAAGCTGAGATGCCACTGGTACCTCAAATCACACTCCAACCATTTGATAAATGGGTCGTGTACTTTGTAGGGCCCATGAGTCCTCCATAGAAAAAGATGCAAACGCTTTATATCATCCTCGCGGAAGATTATTTGACACAATGCGAAGAAGCATCACCAATGATGGATTGTACAACTATGACAAAAACAAGGTTCGTATTCGACAATGTGGTCACTCATTTTGGATTCCCAAATATACTTATGAGACACCAAGGGAGTCATATTTTCAATTGGATGATTAGCATGATGACTAAAACTTTTCTTATACAACACAAGAAAATTACCTTGTATCACTAGCAAGAGAATGGTGTGGTAGAGGCATTCAATAAAGTAATAGAGCATATGCTAAAAAAGTTATGTAATGCAAATCAGGATGACTGGGATTTTAAATCCCTGTGATTTTTTGCGATTACAATACTACATGTAAGGGATTGATAGGGAAAATGGAATTCAATATTGTCTATGGCCAAGAGATGGTGATGCCAATGGAGCAAATTGTTCCCATCATGCACATAGCACCAGTGACAAGCATGAGTGATGACAGAGCGCTTGGATAACACTTGGTACAATTGGTGCAACTAGAGGAAGATTGATTCATCATCATATTTCACCAGCATCTCAAAAAGGATCGAGAGAAGGTATGGCACTACTTCCATGTGAAATTGAAGTACTTTCACCAAGGATATATGGTGCTACTGTACAACAAAAATTTCATGAAGCATCTAGGTAAGTTACAAATGCATTGGTTAGGACCTTATGTTATTCATTTCATTACCGATAGAGTTACGGTGTAGTTACCACAATTAGATGGGGTGTTTCTACCAAAATTAGTGAATGGAAGTTGGCTAATGCCTTACCGAGATACAAAAGTGGGGCACCATGACTCAGATGCCGCATAGGTAAAAATAAAATCAAGCAAAAGGGGGAAATGAGTTGCAACAAGTAGGAAATCACAATAAAAGGAATCGACAAGGGAAGCAACATGTACCACAACAAGAAGAAAGATTGGAGATACCCAATGAGGTGTGATAGGGTCAATTTAAGAAATAAATGAATTAGTTAACACTAAAGGATGACAACATAAATGAATAAGACACACATTTGTGAGGAATTGAATTGTTGGGTTTGTAGAATCGATGATGGATTTGGATGATCAATGATGGATTTTGGTATGATGATTAAGATCATTCAAACAAGCATTCCCAAGGATATAAGAATCAGCTAGAGGGGTGTTAGATGAACCATTGTGACCATTGAGAAGACAAGTGAGAACGAAGGCCATGAATTGAGAACAATGAAGAGTGAGAGATCGATATATTAAAAGCAATGGCCCAAGACATTTTGAGTGGTTTCACATGGGATTCAACATGAGTGATTTTGAAAATTATGGAAGAAAGTGGAGGAATTTAAGAGGTTTTAGCCATAATTTTGAAGAGGAAGAGTGGCTAAACCACCCAAATTCTCCCCCACAAAAGATTAGGTCCACATGCAGTTCCACTAGGTCTGTAGAAGCCGAGGCAAAGGCTGGGCCATTGACGACAAGTGGAGAGGACTCCACATCACAGAAGGGGGTGACCGTTGATGTATTCCTGTATATGTACCACCACGGTAGGTAGGCACACTGCAAGTTAAAATTTCGAAGAACCAACGGTATCCTATCAAGATGTCTACAACATAGAAAGGGGTGGATGTCACCATGAATATTGTGTCTCATTTGATGAAGTTGACTTATAACAACCAAAACATTCTTGCATATCTAGAATGCACAAAAGAATCCTATGAAAAGAAGACATATGGCGAGGGAGTTCTGGTTGTTAGAGTATTGTAGTAGTGGGATTTGAGGTTGCAATGATCGGGTTTGTTGGGAATCACCCACATGCCACATTTTAGTCATTTGATAGAAGAAAATGCATGCGTGAGGCATATATTGTTGTGCTTCTATGGATTTTATCTTTGGTTAGATGAAAAGGTACCAGTTACAGCCGACCTAATTTCTCAAATCATTCGATTGCCAATGGAAGGAGTAAATTTGTCACACTATTTCCACAGAAAAGATAACAACAAGCTGTTATTCGGTTGGCCTAACAGTTGATGCAATGGTTGTGGAATTTGTTGTCCACTAGGCTATTGTTCAAATATTCAATAATTTTTTTTTACTATTCTAGTATCTTCCTTAGTTCTATCTTCACTCTCCTTGGTTCATATTTATCTATTTTGTATATTTCAAGTTCATCGTCTATAAATTCATAATTATCCCACTTTCTTAGAAATAATTGGAAATTTTCGTCCAACAAATTCCATGTTGTTCTTATGATTAATTCCTCCCCTTCATTATCCACTTAAATATTTGTCATATAACTCTTGATCCCATTAATTTATTTCTCTCCATATTCAAGATCATCCTCTTTTCTGTTGATTTATCCATCTAAACCCATTATTTGGTCATCCTTTCTACTGATACCATCCTTTATATCTTGGATCTTTTTATGTCACATGCCCCAATTTTGTAAAATAATGTTATCTTATTTTGATTTTATTCCAAGACATTATGTTAAATTTAATGCTAAGTTGAAACTGATGACTCAGCAGAGTCAAGGATGTGGAATGTAATTCTGAATATTTTAATTTTAAATAAATAAAAGTTGAGGCAACAAGTTGGGAGAGTTGTTAAAAAGAGTTTTCCTGGTCAAGTTGGTGGAGGGAACTAGGTGGGGAGCAAAAAGACAAGTGGCAGAATCCTCAAACACTTCGTATGTTGTAGGTGGAAACCTCCCTAAATTTGGGGTCATGATCCCCCAAGAAAGTGGGATCAGAGCAGGTGGTTCAATTAATGACAACCAACCCAAAAATACCTAGGCAATTTTAATAAAAGTACCCAATGTAGAGAGTTGAGGCCGCTCATTCCAGGACAAGAATCATTCAGGTGAATGCACTTCAAGGAAGGGTTTGATTCTAAGTAGTACAACAATAGTCTATAGAAACATTAACACAACAACAAAACTCGTGGCGAGTCAAGGGAGGGTTTTCCAAAACCCTGGGCGATACCATTGACCACCCTAACCTTAGTAGAGTGAAAAATCCAATATTTGGACCACAGGGCTTACCCGAAAATGAACCATGATCCACAGCCATTGTTGGTGACTATCTTTTCCTCATTATAAAAGATTTATAGCGGCGAGCACCTGTAAGCAAAGTAACAAACCATTGTTACTTAATTATACCTTTACAACTACTGTAACAACAAAGTAAGAATGACGACGAAGTAATTGAACTCGATGTATTATTTACCTGACAGAAGAGAATGATGAGTAGCCTCAATGAAGCAATTTCACCTATAGGTTGTGCAATCGAATACCCAATAGCCAAAAAGGTAAATACCTCACACATTGGCAAGCCACGAGGACAGTAACCACCAACTGAAGCACATTGTATGCTACGAAGGAAATGAAAGGAGAACTACATAGAAAGCAAGTCACGAGCAATAGTAATCTCCACAAGTCGCAAACCAAGAACCAAGCTAGTGGAAATTGCTTTTAAAACCATGTGCTAATGACAAACGCAGCATGGAACCAAGGCATAAGACAACCAGAACAAGGAGGAATGATGATTGCCATGGGAGATAAGCAAATAAATCCTAGATCTAGCAAAAAATGCGGGATTAAAATGATAATGGTTAGGTTTTAACAGTATTTTATATCTCCCATGCATGGATAGGAAACAACCCCATAGAGAACAAATCAAACCATGCAAAGAGGGTCGTGTTCTATAGTTCCCGCGTAAAACAAGAATCCAATTATTTGATCATTGGAGCGTGGAGTAAACCATAATGTTAAACCAATCATTCGCTATCCAAATCATTAATCATTTGCACATTATCATATGTTACTATAGGGACAATAATATCCATGGTCATGGTTATGTTGACCATTCAAGAAATGTTACTCATCAACCTTTGTTAAAACCCAATAGTCATTCATGCATAGGACTAAATTCCACTTTGAACCTTATGATATTCTATTACAACATTGCAATTGCAGTTTCAAGAGTTACATATCCTTCCACTAAGAATTGTTTTATTTATTTGATAGAAATCAAATAATTCATGTATTATATTTAGATGAATGTGTTAGGTATACACTATAGTTAAAAGATCAAATGGGTATATGGGAGATTTCATACTAAATATTTAACAGCTATAGTTTATACATAGTAAATCTTTGCTGGTAATACTATTACAAGTCATAATTTTATAAATGGCTTAATTTAATAGTGCAAAGGGTTATAAACTCTAGATTAAAAGACATTTATAATCACATACTAACTAAAGACTAAATGTCTATTGAACAAATAGATTATGCATATCTATAAAACTTACATGAACTAATAACTCAAATAGTATCAGAACTTTGAAGTAGTACAAAACTAAAGGTAAGAATATTATTATGAAATTTTGTTACTTATTTCAAGTGACAATACTTTGATGGATTTTGGGGTATGACTCAAATTGGTTTTTATTCTCGTTTCACTATGTCTACTGGGTAGTAAAGTAATTATAGAAGTAAACATGATAACTAGAATAGGAATGACCCTATTGAATCCAAAAATTACTAGAACCATAGGGTTTGACATGGAAATAAAATATAGGTAACCATGATATTATGTAGGAAGGCTTGATGGTTTGTAGCTTGTACAATCGAACTTATTCTGTCCAAGTTTATCAGACTGTAAGTTTTATTGCAAAAGCGAAACGTGGGATAATGATTATTCAGACAAGATAATGTACTATTACATAAACGTTGATAAAAATAATCATTATAACATTACAAATTACATATACTAAAGTAGAAATACTTTTTAACTCAGACTCTAAATCTTAAGGTCGCAAACATATCTTAGTGTCATTACTTACTTCCGAATGTGACTACTAGAAAAACTGAAGAAACCCAAATGGTTTTACCTTACAGGAGCTGTCTAGAGTTTCACAGCTTAATTATTAAGCTTTTAAATTGTAAATAAATATTGATGACACTTTAAAGAACTTTTAATATGTACTCATTTGATCATACCTGTAAACCTATAAGAATCATTATTCTTCTGTGTTAGCATGATTGCTAAGTAAGCCCCAGATTCAAAAGTAGATTCCACCTACATGACATGAAAAGACTAATGAGTAAAATGAAGTAAACAACACACAAGAAGTTTTCATTATTGTTCCGAAAATAAATTGTTAAGTTATTATAATTAAGATTTTGTGAAACTAATTACTTGACTGTTTTTTTATTTGCAATCCGTTAGCTGTTAGTAGACCGCAAGTTTAGCTTTTATTGTTATCTCAAAAAAAATTAATTTTTGTGAAAATTTGGGGTTTTGACGTTTTATCTTTTTTTCATCAGGATCCTAATTTGGTGATTGTGTTGTCTATTGAGTTGTAATATCCTCATCCATTACATAAATACATTATTTATATAGTGTCTCCCTCTCATTCTCTTATTGACTCTATTAAATCTTTGTTGTAGGATGGATCTCTTCTTACACTTTTGAAACCGATGTCTCAATAGGGATATTAGTACTAATGCATGTCTTCTGAAGATTGAGGAATGATATTTGCACCTGGAAATAACTTATTGTCTTCTCTCTCTCCTTTTCTAGTTACTTATAGTGTACATATCTAGCAAAAATATGCTCTTTCTCTATTTTCTCTTGTATTATCTTAGCAATTAGAACTATTTGCATAGTGAGAATTTTAAGCTTCTTTTCCAACACATTTATCTCAATATATATTTTATCTATCATGGTTTTATTCTTTTATCCATCTAAAGGGTCGGATCCTAAAGCTAATATTTTTTTTTGGTATGAAATTTCACCACTCTCCATAGCTATTCAAATTTGTTTAAGGCCTCTCTTCACCTCCTTTATGTTTGTAGATCATGTAACTGCCTCACTGCAAATCATGCCACTTGTTTTGTTATAAAATCCACTTTATCTAGCTTTTCAAACTTTTTCCAATCTATTGTGTGCTCTACTTCCTTCCATTCATTGATTTTTGATGGATTGGGTGCCCATGGCTGTACAATGAATAACTTAAGATTATCTTCTTTGAGATATTCCACTATCATGAGTCTTTTAGTTTCCATAGCATTTGTTGTTTTGTCTCTTCTTCCTAGTTAATATTTTTTTCCCTTAAATCCCTATACCTTGACTAAAGATCTATATTTGATAGAATAGGACCTATTGTAGGTGTTTCTTGAAATCCCTTGGGAATTGTGAATTCTAGGGAAGAGTAATGGTTGTATTTAATTGGAGGTCTTTCAAAGATGGTTGATTTCTAGGGAATTGTATATGCCATGACTTTTGGGAGCTCTTCCTCCTTATCCTTATCTACTATTGCTTAACTTGTATCTTGAGGATCTGTCCTAGCTTTTTTATTTTGTGGACCTTATTCTAATAGATCTACATCCATATCAAAAATTTCCTCTATTTCTCTTTTCTAACCTGATATATGCTCTGAAACCCTTTGTTCTTCCATAACCTCCGATATTTCTTGGGCCTCTTGCCAGGTTCCCTTATTTTCTATTTTCTCCCACTTTAGTCTTTGCACACATTTGTATGGAGACTTTTTTTCTACCCTCTTATCTTATATGAACTTATATGGATCATAAGCTCCCATTTTACACTTTTCAATGTTCAATTGACCCAAAAAACATTCTATATATTGGAGTGCATTCAATGGTCTAACTTATAAAGGTCATATATCTCTAGGAAACTTAAAATTACTGTGCTTCATCAAATACATTTCATCTAAAATAAACCTCTGTTTGATGTATTCCATAGCCAACATTCTGATTGTAAGGAATATTGGGAGCTTTTACGGTCTTCTTAAAAAACATATACCCAAATTATTGTGTGATCTCAATCTAAAAATCAATCTCCTAGGAGCATTACACCATATATTAACATGTCGGCTAACTTCATTGCTTTGGTTGTAAACTCCACATAGTTGGAATTATCAGGTATTCTAAAGAATAATCCATTCCAGTAATGTATAGGGACTTCATTTCCAGCACCATCATATCTTTTTAGACTTGGAAATTGCAAATGTTGATAATTCTGATGGACAAACATGAAGAATAGGAAGGAGGGTCTCTGAATAGTTCTAGTGGTAAGAATTCATCTAATTGTTTATTAATCTCCTGGCATATAAAACTGCAAATATCAATGTTTCTAGTGCCCACTCCTGATGTGGGGGTTAAATTGAGAAAGAATCCTAAATTAGCATCATCAAGTACCTAATAATATATTAATATTTGAGGAATGTGAAGATTAGTCAAATAACCTTCTTAGAACTTTCAGAAAATATTACAATATCATATTTGGGGGGAGGTTTTAGGAATTGCAAGTCCTAGCTCCAAGTTCTTATACAGAAACTATATTTTATAAGATATGTTCAAGGTCTGGTGTAGGCACACATTTGTATGGAGATTTTTTTTTCCAACCTCTTATATGATATGACCTTATGTGTATCAAGAGATCCCATTTAAACCTTTTCGAGGATCAATTGACTAAACAACCTTCTATATATTTGACTGCATCCAATGCTCCACCTTGGAAAGTTCATATATCTCTTAGAAAGCAAAAAATTATTGTGTTGCGTGAAATACCTAAAATGCATTTCATATGAATTAAACCTATTTTTGATGTATCCCATAGCCAACATCGTGGTTGTATACCCTAATTACTATGGGATCCTCATATAAAAACCAATCTCCTTACTTCATGTTTGGAATTCTTTGTAACAGTTCTTTACCTTCATGCATCATCCTAGGAGGATTTACACCATATATTAACATGTAGTATAACTTCATTACAGAGTTGGATTTATCATGTCTTCTCAAGAATAGGTCATTTCAATAATGTGGAACTTATTACGAGCATGATAACATTATTTTAGACCTAGATAGTGGAAATGTTCATAATTTTGATGGACAAAGATGAAGAATAGGAAGGATGAGTATATCAACAATTCGAGTGATAAAAATTCTTCTAATCGCTAATTAATTTTTCTAGTTCCCACTCGTGATGCATGGGTTAACATGAGAAAGAAACCTCAAATAGCATCACCAACTACCTTATCATCATCATATATGAGGACCATGCATATATTATTATGATATATGAGGGCTGTGGATCATATATAGGTTGTGCATCACCAACCACCTTATCACCAACTATCTATAAGTGTTCATTAGAAGGGAAGAGAAGAGATATGCTGATGATAAAAATGAAATGTTTTACCACTCATTTATACAATTTAATTCACTTTTAATTTCATTATTGGGCTTACTTATACTTTTTTAGGGCAACAACTTTTTATTTCTTCTAGGGACAACTTGTCTTCTTATCTTCAATCTTTCTCAAGGCTTCTTCAATGCTATATAAGACTTCCTCAATGGTTCACTTGTCTTCATGGTTATTTATTCACTAAAAATTTTGTACATAAAAATTATAGCCTCACATGCCATGTATATTCATCGATAGACATCTAATGTTGAATAGACCCACTAAGAAGTCTCAGACGCTTTGTTAGATTCAATATCAATTCAACATCCTACTGGAATTCTATATTCCATAAGGGGATGAAATCCATTATCAAATAAACTAGTCAAATATCTAATATAAAATAGATCATTCCATCATTAAGTAAGAAATGTGAGAGAATCTTGGGACCCACCTCCCCACACCATATGAATCAAGATAATAACATATCATCTGCCACTGCCTAGGATATTCACCACTAGTTAAATCAACATGGCCATTATCCATGGCTGAATGTATCATTCCCCCTTGGTGAAATCACCATGACTAATCTGGGAGAATGTCTTCCTAATGTTGCAAGGTGGAGAAAAATCAACATATTACAGTCAATTGCAAGGGTAAAAATTCCACTAAAATTCTCATGTTTAACCAATATTATGCATATTCCAAATCCTAAATGTTGAATGATGTAGAGAACAAGTGTTCATAAGTCAATATTTGACAGTTCCAAATTGATATGATTCCTCTGTTCCATCATGTTTTTGAGTTTGATTTTTCTTTGTAGGTTCATTTGATTGTTGTTACATGCAATAACATGATTAGTGGTAGTGGTATCTTTTGCTACAACTATGACTTGTATCGTTTTAGTTCCAATTGTTAAACCCTAATGGAGTGCTTTGAAAAACAACCAACAAGTAAATAAGGGGCTCTATCTTTCTTCCAAAGTCTAGTTTTCCTATAGTGGTATCTTTTATATCTTCATGATGTGTATATTGATGTTGGGTATCACCCATTTTAAAGTTAAGGAAAGCTCAACATACGTCCTCTATAATCTCTAAAACGAATAGATTTTGAGTCACCACAATTGCATTACCTAGATTCCAACATCATGGATTTGCTAAAAAAAAATTTAAATATTGAAATTTTCATATTCACTAAGATCCAAATCAATAAAAAATTTGATAATGCATATACACAATTGTCTCTTTCAGCTTTAGAATAAATGTGTTTCAAGTAGCCACAATTGACTTGCTTGGATTTTGATTTCATCATTTTGCTCAGACAATTTTTAAATATTGAAATTTTCCTATTCTCTAAGTTTCAAATCAATAATTTTTTTGAGAATGCATATACACAATTGTTTTTCTAGATACAATTGAATTCATGCACATACACAGGTTTCGCAGGTTATAGTAATTGCATGATTCAAATTTCATAATTTCTTTTGATGGCTTTTTTTTGGTAATTTGCTTGATCGTTTCTTTTTTTTAATTTGTAGTCATCAATTCATGTCAACATATATATCATTTTAATCTTTATATATTAAACTTATAAGTCATCACTGTAAAGATAATAAATGAATTGAAAGCCTCACCCTTTTTCGTACTCAAAATGGATAACTTTTTAAATAAAAACTTAAAAAAAAGAAAATTGACTAGTTCCAAATATCAAATCAATAAAATAACAACCACTACAATGAACCAAACAAGTTAAACGTATTGCCAAACACTCAAACAGAGCCACATGTATATATACCAAAATCCAAACAGCAATACACCAAAAGGTTCTTTCGTGCTCCGCAATATTGTTTTTAGTTTTCCTTTTGTTTGATTTCTAGGATTGTTTTAAGGATGCCTGTTTGAAGTGGAGCAAAACCTTCATTTTGTGGAATGTAGTACTTCGGAAAATTCGGATAAATTAATTCCTCCTTTATTTTTTTTCTTATTGTTGTGTTGGGATTTTGGACAATACTCACTGTGAACATGCATTGCATCTCTATTTGTTTTATTTATAGGTAAACTTTGTATAGAAATTATTATTATAATAGCTTATGGGACCCTGTGAAGTTCAATACACAAACATTTGCATGTATTATAAGTTTTAATAGTTAATATTGATTAAAAGAGATAATGTTTTTGATAAAAGAATAGTAGAACTATGATTTCAATGCTTTGATTAATCAAGTAGTCTTCATAGTAGGGAACCTAATTTCTTTAATGCCTTCAGCATGAATGGACATCCAAGAGACCTTTATGGCTGCTCTAGATCACATACTTATTTTTCCATTTTATAGACTAAAGGTATTAAAACCTGGACAAATGATTTTGTTAAAAGTTGATATAGATACTTATTAAAGGATTGTTGATGCATAAACATTTTGACTCCAGGTGAAATGAAGAGAAACATAGTTTCTTCAAATTTTGAATGTTGGACTCAATATTGGGCACTATTCGAAGATATCAAGACATAAATTTACAATTCTAATGATAGATGCTTACTACACCAAACCACACAAAATAGATGTAATCGTCATCGCCACGAGTGAGAATTATAATGATTTCAAATGATGTTGAAGTTAGTTATGGTTGATTATAGACACTCACGATTGTCAACATAGTTCCCATTTTTGAAAATGATGGAAATTACCAACCAATGAAACCAAGGAAGAAAAAGAAGAAAATGGTGAGTGTGTTCTAGACACTTTGTCATTGAAGCTTTTAGGTGCGTGGAAAATGTTGGGATTGGGAAGGGAGAGAATGTCTTATTGACACAATTCCCATTCAATGTCTAAAATGTCCTCCTAAGGAAAATAGTAAAATACATTTACAAACTACTTTTTGTTTTCTTATTTTGAACTTATCTCCCTAAGGTTTTACCCAAATTTCGAAAATGAGCACTCGTTGGATGCGAAATTCGATTCCACATCTATTAATATCAACACAACATATATTTGATGGATCTCAAAAAAAAATGAAAAATACAATATAAAAAAGTGTTGTACACTTTGATGGCTTCCCGCTTGGAATACAATTTTCCACCTTCATTGAAAATTTCTCGATGACTCTATCTTTTCTTTCCACATTAAGAGCTCACAAATTCCATTGAAATTTTGTTTTGTTATCTAGATGTTGTGAATCGTCTTGTTGATTGAGTGATGAAGAGACAAGCTTCTCATTTTACTATTCACTAAGTTTAAAATGAATAAAAAAAGTGTGTGCATACAAAGTGCATATTACATTGGAATGCATCGTCTCCTATGATCTAAATGTTAAGCTAGAATTGTGTGCATTCAAAGTGCTTATTACATTAGAAAGCATTCTCCTATCATCTAAATTGTAAGCCAGGGATTGACTGGTAGAGATTGAATGGTATGAACATAATTTTTACTTAAACCCAATATCTCTATTTCAATGCAATAGGGGTGGGTGCTATAATTTTCAAATTTTTTTATAAATAAGTGGTTAGATTTCAACCATATTCAAATAGTTTGTTTAAAACTTAACTATTTCAATTTAAACAATTAGTTAGCATCCAACTACTTTTTCTTCATAATTATATATATATATTTTAATTATAAGTAACTTTTATAATTATGAGTAACTTTATTAAAAAAAATTCAAGATGATTTCAATCAGCTATTCCAAACGGTTTTGGTTTATTTTCGTTATAATCTACCGTTCCCATAGCTCCACTATAATTTATTTCCATCTATACAATGTATGTAATGGGTTAGCCATCCGGTGTTGCTTTTAATTACAATAACTGATCAAGTTCATCGTTATTACAAACAATGAATAACTATAAAATCTCTAAAGTTAATAATCTCCCGTTTTGTAAAATTAATAATCTCCTCTCCACCTCAAGAGATGATAGGGAGTCATGCAGAAAGCTATTCATTTTCCATGTGTTAGGAAGAGGAGGCACCACGGAGAAAACATAGTTAGATCTGAATACAAATCACCGCGGTCGAGTATAAACTCTGAATTTGGTGCCAACGACTGAAGCCCCACAGAATTGGAGCACGAATCCACTACCCAACAATTGAATTCACTACTTGACAACATATTTTACAATCTGTACAGGGTGATCGGAAAGGACATTCAATCCACAACCAGCTACCGAGCATGGATATTTCACCGTCAACATTAATGCCAAATAAATAACGGTGCCAAATTTCATCTTCATTTAAAATATAATATGCAGAATGGTAGGGTTCCATCGCTAATCACACCACAGGTTTTGCGGTCTCCAAGTTTCAGATGTCGAATCCAGAATGACTGAGCTTCACTCGCTTATTAATTTGATATGTATTTTCTTAGAAGCTTTAAGATGACTAGACTGTTGTATCAATAAACTGAATCAAGCCGCCCTAGGCTACAAATATGAAACTGAAAGATGCTATATCTCGCGTCAAAACTAGGTTTCAATATATCGTGTTTTATATCGACATTTATGAATCCTTCCTAGATATCGTCAGAAATCCTGCCAAATATGCTACGAATTATAATGATAAATAAATCAGAAATCAATATATTGTTGTTCTCTGAGTGTTGTGATGAGTTTGTTACAGGTTTTAAAACATCTCATAACAGAAGAAGTTGGAATTTTATGGAATTTGATGACTTCAATTATTTGTCCAAATGTGTTTAGATAGATTTTTTCGAATTGTGTCCATTATCAGTGTTTTTCATATGCAAGTGATGCAGATATTAAATTGATTCTCCCTCCGATCTTTCAAATTTATTCGATTCCCTAAATAAAAATTCGATTCCCTAAATCAAAAGTTTGCTTCATTGCTTCAGAGTTATGATGTACCTTTAAATATTTATATTTCATATGAGATTGCTAGAAAATTTTGTTAGTACTGGACATTGGACATAAAGTATGAATTGAAATGAAATTTTATCTCGATATTCAGAACCTTGTGCAACTTTCGATTAAAATCCTTTCCTGGTTAGCTTTTTAGAAATACGATCACGGTTAGTCTTTGTCCAAATGCATTTAAATATTCTTTTGGGGATTGGAAACGTGTTAAAATATTCTAAAACTTACTTTTTATTATATTACACATCAATTGATTGTTATTGAAAAGGTTGAGTGAGCAATAAAAGTATTATAATACAATATTCAATCAATATCAATGGATGGATATTAAAAGGTTGAGTGAAACAATAAAAATAGTATTATATGATATTCATTCATTCAATATTAAACTAATTCAACTTATATTAAACTATTACCATGTGATAATGGAAATGAGTAGATAAAAAAAGTTATTTCAATGACAATGAAAACAAGAAGATCCAAAATAAGTTATTTTAGACAATGGAACATACAGATCTAAAATAATCTAATTCAATTATAAACAATACTAGTTAATAAAGAAATAATAAAAATTTAACACTTGCATTGAAAACATGGAGATAGAAAAGATATAAATAAGATCAAAATTATGAATGTTAATATATTTTCATATTTCTCTATGTCATAGATGATAGAGAATCCCTTATAAACATAAATACAAAATGAAAATATATTCTATATGATTAAAATCGTCTAAAATATAATGTTTTTGGTATTATCATTTTTATTGTTGTGGAGGGTCCTCCAAATTTTGTTTTACCAAAGTTAAAGAGACTTTTGGAAGCTTGAACCATCACCTATTTTAATCCCAAGCATTTCTAAATATGTTGGAAATTTGTATAACAACCACACTGGACCGTAGTCAAAAGGGATATCTGGATCATATTCAATATTCCTCATAAGGTTGAAGCCATAACATTGACCTATTGATAATTACGGAAACACCTGAAACATGAAACATTAAATCTATTATCAATTGTGAGTAAAAACCTTCAAATTGACACTTATATATATATATATATATAGTAATAATGTAGAATAATTAAATTACTATTTAATAAAACTAAAATTATTAAAAATCTATTTCATAATATTAAAACTAGCACTCAAACATTAAGGTATTGTCAATTGTCAAGTATCAAACAAATGTCACCCTAAATTTTTTATTAAAAATTTTCAATACACTAAAAGATAACAATAAAATTAAGCATTAAGTCAAGTTTACTTCTAAATCCAATAAAATTTCTATTGCAAATTGAATTCTTTGACATATACATTAATTCTTTGATAGTTCTTTTAGTGGATAAATATAGTAAAGCTAAACAAATAATTATTTTGTTTTCAATTAATTTTATAATATACAAACTTGATATCATTCTAAATAAGATGATTCATAAATGAAGAGAATGAAAACTAAGATAGATGTTCATGTCATTGTTATTAGATAATGAATGAAACAAACTGAAAACTAAGATTTGTTGTCTTTACACATAACTTATGCATTAAAAAAAACAAGAAACAAGTAATAATGACTAATAACTAATTTAATAATCTATTTAACACTTATTTTAATGAATTTGAAAAGAAACAAGTTTTACAATATTTTTCAATAATTTGTACATTATAATGATAACAAATGTGATGTAAAATTTTATACATATTCAACAACAACATTCTTATTTTTTTTATAAATGCTTGTTTTGATAAATATGAATATTGAATTCATTTATGAACTTTATAGATTTCCACCAAACATGAAACATTTAGATTATGTAACATTAAACATAAATCATTTTCCCACACATATAATACATAGACTTGAAGGTTAATTTATATCTAACTTGTTTTTATAAAATAGATGAATCTTAAAATAATGTTTTTATCATTCTAAAACAAATTTTATCATTCTAAAACATCAATGAACCCATCTAAAGTTGTGAGGGTGTTACCTTCTTCTTATTTATAAAAAAATATTTTTATCATTCTAAAACATCAAGAAACCCATGTAAAGTTATCAAGGTGTTACGGTCTTCACATTTGTAATTGGAATTTTGTCCGGCTGCCCATTGATTTGAAAAACGTCTCCCTTAATTAAGGAGAATATAAAACACATCTCCGTTAATTAAGGAGAATATAAAACTTGCCAAATTTTTGGATGCACACGATAGTTCTCCTGAAAAGATTGAACCTGGGTGGAATCTCTTCTCATCCTCATATCCATGAATTCCATACACCCCATTCTACAAGAGGTTCCAAAACTCAAGCTTTCCGTTTTCATGACACCACACTTTACACTATTCCATTAAATAAAAATGGGCTTATAATTAGGCAACGAAATCTTGCTAAATGTTTAACACCCTACTAGCGAGTTGACTTTTGGCTCTGGAATCCACAGGTTAAGTGGTTATGTGACATCTAGTCCATGCCAATAATACGATGTAAACTGGTGACCACTTAATCTCAAAGGCAGCCCATCAAGAAATAATAACAATGATAATTAAGTGTTTTTCAAACAAGGCCGCCATCTCTCAATTTTATGGCCATTTTATGATAGGATAACCACAATGGATGAGGATTACATGGTGGAAGAAGATTATATTCTAGAGAAACTTCAGTTTCTTTTGTATTTTACATTTTGAAAAAACCACAATGGATGACTATTACATGGTGGAAAAAGATTATATTCTTGAGAAACTTCAGTTTCTTTTGTTTTTTACATTTTGAAAAATTATATAAAATATATAATCTAAACCTAACCATTTTTTTCAATTACTAAAAAAATAACAATTTCATTAAAAAGAAAGAAAAGTGATGTGTGTCATTTTGAATACCTGCCTCCGTTCATCATCCCAAATTTCTTTTCAATTCTACCCATTCCAATGGATATCACCATAACAGAACGTTCGGATTTTATTTCTTTAATCTCATCAGAGGACAAATTGACACTAAAAAGAGTTATGGTCTTATGCAGAACACTTGCATGGAAAGAATACAATTGCCAAACACATTGCAGCACAAATCAACTTTAAAAAGACTTAGAAGTTTCACTGAACATCATACGGTTTATATAATTCATGGCAGTATTGACTGTACGAAACATCATCTGACGGTTTACATAAATCATGAGAGTATTGACTGTATTCATGATATATTCAAACCTACCGGAAACATAGATTAGGGTCAGCCTCTTTCAGTTGAAAAAAAACACACCAAAAACATGACCTGACTTTCTGTGTACTTTAATCATGCGTTTATGATGCTTCGAACTTTCCAAGCTCTCTGTCACCAAACACATCAACGATAAATGACTAGTTTCGCATGACCGATTCTGTACTCCAAATACGATAAAAATGCAATCAAAGGACCCTCTTCGATGCAATAAAAAGACCCACGTCCCGATTTGAAACCGGCGATCAATTTGATCTCAACCTCATTAACATTCCTGCTAACAGATTTTTTACTGCGTTGGTTGTTTGGGGTATCTGAATCGACGTGTAAGGTAGTTGCTGTGCTGTATCTCGCACATAATATTCTCCGGATTTCAGTAGAAATCGGCTGGAAAATCAAAATCGTCTCTTATTTAAACGGCTCGGTTTTTTAGGGATATGTATTTATTTTATTATTTTTCAATAAAAAAAAAAACTTTCCATTTAAGGGAAGGCCGGGTCATTTAGTCGTGATTTAAATAAATATAGGTATCGATAAAAGTCGCATGCCAAGATACATATATTTTATGCGGGTAGTGTTTGTCTTATGGTATTAATGGGAAAATGTGGCATGTCATAGTTGAGTGAAGTGGCATGGTATAATATACTTATAGTTTAGTTGGGTTAGTGTATAAATTTACGCTTTAAATTAGATTACATCCCACTTTAATCGGAGTTTAATATTAATATTGATTATACGAATAATCATGTTGCTATACTTTAAGACATCGTGTTTCTATATTTCTAAGAGGTTGTGTTTTTTTAAGCATAAATTTCCTTATCCTTAAGGGTTATATAAAATATTTTTATTTACGGTGAGTAGTGTAGTTTCTTTAAGCTAAGGATTATATAAATTAAAATTATTTGTGTTTGATATATATGTTTACTTATATTAGTATTGGAATTGCAAATAAGAAATTTATCATAAAAGTTAGCTTTCCCAAATTTAATATTTAGAAAATAAGAGAAGTATTCTTCCATCATATATTTGGGATAAAAGCATAAAATTATACTACAAAGTGTTTTTTATTTCCAACATTTCTACAGTTACAAAGACAACAAATTGTTTTATGTCATGGATTTTTACTATAAATCTCACGAGCGTTTGCTATTACTTTAGGAATGTTGTTACCTTTGTCAAAACATAGATATACTTTTGATCTTCTAAATTATGGTCTATAACATGCTTATAGTATTTTAATTTTCTTTTATCCTCTAATTCTTTATTGCACCACAACTCCTTAAATTTGGATATAATATTTTTGTTAATATTATCACTATTCTAGAAAGTGGCCACTTCCTCAATTCGTAAATGATTTTCCCAAGACATTGTATATTAGCACCAACCTTGCTCAAGCCACATTCTGTTTTGACTAGAGTATGAAGCAATCTTGGGAAGCCTCTTCTCTCTCATTTTGTTTTTCATGTTCTTTTATATTAGCTACCTAGTTATATTCATGTTCTGAATGGGGAAGAGACTCATTTCTACGAAAATATATGAAAATTTTATAAGTTGGTCACACCCCATCAACAAGAAAGGCATAATAGAATCTAAAATGTTTTGTTAGAGCCTATTAATCTAGTTCATATGATCCTAGCTATCCTACTTCCTTATAATTTGAGATAAAAGAAAAACTACATTACATTATATATTAATAAATCACTAGCAATTCCCCATAAATGTGCAAAATCACATCAATAAAATATGCCTCTTAAAATATCATATTACTCAACCATTGTGATGATAACAATTTTACCTATCAAACTACAAATAATGCAACAAATATGATGAAGATCAGATGTAAGACACATATAAATGAAGGAAAATAATTTTCCTTAGAAATTCTTAGATTTTATATTTGTAGACTTACTAAATTCATATAATTGAAGAAAAATTACCAAGGCATTATCATTCGTAAAGTGAAGGAATAATAAATAAGGTTGATAAATATGGTTTCTATATATGATTTGAGTGGGACTTGTTTTTTTTTATGTTTGATGGGATTCCATTTCTCAACTAGCTTTTTTGATCATTAATGGATGGGATCTTATGATAATTTTCTTTGAATTGCTTTAGAAATTACATTTGGTTCCCATTTAAGTCAGATAGTGCAAATTTTAGATGAAGATGGTGTTAGAAACATGACTAGGGAACTTGGAAAATTTAACAAACAAGACCTTGATAGTGACTATAAAGAACAAATTTGATGCTAATAAAAAATAGCAATACGGTCAAATCCTAAAAGGAAATATTTTAGTTATTCCAATTTTGCAATTTGTTAGGCAATGAAAACATTCAAAATTGAAGAAGTTGGTAAAGTAATACAACGGATTGTGCATGTAGAAGATGAAGGTTTACCTTTGGGTTTGCAACTGGGTCGAGCTTACAAGAACCTACAAAACAAATGAATCAGGTAGGTAGGAAGAGTTGAGCCCAAAATAAATTTGCTAAAATACAACACAATAAATGAAAGGAGCTACATAGGTTCCACTTAGGATTCTTTTTTGGGGGATTCGTTTTGTTTTTTATTTTGTTTTGTTTGGTGTGGATAGAGAAGAAAGAGAGAAAAATGGTTATGGTTTCGAGCTTCCTTCATCATTATTTCTATTTATTTTTTACAGTTTATTCCAACCTAATATTATTATGTCCTCTTTGAATTTATATTTCTATTTCTTTGTAACTTTATTTTTATCATATTTAGAATTCATCTTAAATATATCATGAAAAAAGAAAATAATTTATATTAATTCAATAAAATGAATGAATTCATTACAATTAAGAAAAGATGTCACATAATTAGCCACAAATCTAAGACCTTTTCTTGACCAGTTTGAAAAAATAAATTTTTGCGCCGAGAGGCGCATTCTACAGCCCGGTATGACTCGGTAGAAGTGTAATTCCATGCTCAACGTCGAAGTGACATGTGGCACAATGTCGGCACAATGTCGGGTCATGATAAATATATATTTAAATCTTCCACAATGTCGGCTCATAATAAATATATATTTGAAGCTACCACAATGTCGGCTTAAAGATTAAACTAGGTGTATATATATATAAAATATTAGGTGTATATATATATTTGTTTGTGTACAATTGATAGCAAGGACCTCTTCCCATAGGATCTGCGAGGTGTTCTCAACATCAGCTCTGCGTCTGAGTCGAAGAATATCGATTAAAGCTTTAATAGAAACCAAACAAGTATAAAGAAATGAAGCATTGAAAATTCACAATCGTTACCTAGCATCATTGAGAATGAGCTTAAGGCAAGACTGCAAAATTCTCTCTACGTTAAAAGTCAGATTAATCCAAGTCGGTGGATTAATTCTTCTCTTTAGATGTTACTCTCCATTCTGCCCGTTGGCCTCAGCGCCTTGCTGAAAATTTTGTGCGCTCTTTTTAGACCTATGGATTCTTTATCGTGCTCAGTATGCTACTATTCCCTACCGAGGCCATNTTCTATTAATAATTAGAATTTGTTTCATATTCTAGATAAATAGCCTAGATCCAGCTTTACCTGGCTAGCTGTCCGAATAATGCTGGATCTAAGCTTTTCTAGGGTCTTCAAAAAAGGGTTTGCTGCAGAACGCTCTCTGGATATTGATAACGCACTCAATGCCAAAATAAGTTATGTCTGTGGAGTCATTGTTCCAATAATATGTCGAGTTTTATGATCACTTCATGTACTTATTACGCTCCACAAAATTTCCCAAAATCATCAGTCACTCGCACTATGCCGAGCCGACTTCCCAAAATGGTTAAAGCAATGCAGAGAGAAAAGACTATTTATCTACAAGGATTTACGATTTTAGGCTATTCCGACATTATGTCTACCCTAGTATATTATGGGTTAATAGATCCACACCACCAACTTAAAGATGATCATCCCAGGAAAATCATCATGGAGTAGCCCAGGAAAATCCGTCACCTGACCGCAGTATTATAAGTTATGTTTGTGGAATCATTGTTCCAATAGTATGTCGAGTTTTATGATCTCTCTCTCATTTTTTTATATCATTCATTTTTTCTATCCACCAATTTTTTTATCTGTCAATTAATTTATA
>LPNX010431007.1:71080-189100 GCA_001517045.1 Pseudotsuga menziesii | reverse complement strand
ATAATTAATAATGTATTGCAAGGGAATAAATAGATTAACTTATTGAATATGGCCATTGAATTACCTTAACAAAGATTTCATGCCAAACTATAACTGATGCATTTTTGGAAAAAAAAAGAGTTGTAAAAATTTCATAATATGGTATGCTACATGTTATATTGGTGAAAGTAATATCTAAGAATTATGTTGATGAACACGAAAAGGAATATGGCAAGCGTGCATAGGAAGAGTTGCTGGCATCAAGGAAATGTATTTGGGGAGTTTCGGTAAGTGTTTTATATTTTAATTAAATCTATTAATGCTGTCCAAATATATCCTCATCTTGGATACTTGTATAGAAATGTTCCAGGAAATGAGCATTGTGTATTGGTTTTGATAGATACAGAGGAAGAGGCAGCTGCAGCCTATAATATTGCTGCAATTAAAATTAGGGGCGCAATAGTTTGACAAATTTTGATATCAATAATTATGATGTCTATAAGATCTGTGCAAAATTTTGGATTATAAAATATTCTATTGAAAATTCAATTGCAAAAATAACTAAAAACATATACATACTGTGGATCATCTAAAATATTAATGTTCCCCCCCACGACTGGAACTAGCCTAGATCCAGCTTTCCCCGACTCTATCATGCGCCGAGAGGGATCAAATATTTCAAGGTGCAAACCCTGCTTCAACAATTGCACTCCAAAAAAGGGTTTGCACCTCGAAATATTTGATCCCTCTCGACGCATGATAGAGCCGGGTAAAGCTGGATCTAGGCTAGTATCTTACAAATTCATATTTATTACTTGTAAATTTAAAATATATTATTAAATTGAAATGATTATATAGTTTTGGAAACAAACAACATGAATCCACCATAATTCTTACATAAAAATGTAATTTTTGTTACACCAAAATATGTAGATGTTGGTAAAATTTTGAATCCACATTATATACTAATAAATATAATGGTTAGATTATATTCTCACAAAACCTATATTATTATGTATTTAAACAATTACTTAAAATATAATTTAATATATTATTCTATTTTTTTAATAATTACTTAAAGCACACTTAAAAACAATCCACTACATTATCACGATGACAAGACTCTATGAAAGGGATTTTTTCCTTTTAAGATACTATGCAAAAAAACTAATACAAGTTTTAAGAATATATCCTAAGTTTGTTTGGCAATGAATAATAAACCATTTTGTCCACCCATCATAAGATTTATCTTCTTATTTGGATTCATATTGAGGCACGGGTGCATGTTTTTAATTTGAATAATATGGTTTTTATTGAATATTATAATAGTTGAAATAGTTTGATCTAAACTTACATCCTTTTGAAATAATTATATGAACTTAGTTAGAATTAGTTCCACACATTAAAAGTTTACTGTTCAAAGCATCACTTATTGTTTGCTAGTCTGTGTATGTGGTGTGATAATATGGTTTCCACTCATAAACACACCCGAATTGCTACTTACCTCCACTGCCTCTCTATCATTTAACCACTTCTTCATCCACAACCACATGATGAATTCCTCCACCTCCTCTTCATCACTTGAAAACCTCTTCATCTACAACCACTTAGTTTCACTTAGCTTCAAAGTTAGTAGTAATATAACACATAGCCATGGTGGGAAAGACAATACATATCCATGGCTCATTCCTTTTCCTGAAGGATCCGTATAAAATGAAGCATCATCAAAGAAGCATTTGACTCAGTAGAAGTAAAGATAGATTTTCTTCACTTTGTCCCAAATGAATTTATAGATTGAAATATATCCATTATATGTCCATATCCATAATATGGTTTTTTTACAACTGAAACTTTGGATGTTACATTTAGGGATGTACTTTTGGTGATTCGAAACATTTGGGTGCATTCCAAGAGCTTAGAATCTTTATCATCTGTGAAACAATGAGTGTTCAATAAATTTTGTTGCATAGGCTCAGAATTGTGACCATGATTTCCTTTTGTTTCCTCAATGCATGGCAAGATATTAGACACTAATATTATCCCCAATGGACCTTGTTGGTGGTCCATAAAAAAATGATGTTAAAATATCTCCTACAATGAATATATGACACACACCTACAACAATTATAGAATTTTTGTTGCACATTCTTCCTGAGCTACCGAGATGACTAAATGTAGTCAAAGGTTTCCATTGTCCATGCCGCATAAAAGTCCTCTTCAAAATAGAGGTCCTGATTGAAAAAATAATTTTTTATATAGTCAAGTAGCTAGCTTGCATCACGGTAATCTCCACACCATGCAATTTGTTGACAGGTTACAAAGTCATCCTCAAAGTGCTAGTTTTCACCAATGTATTCAAGTTCCATGTCCTTTAATGAACACTCGGATGTTTCCTTGGGAGGTTCGCAAAATTCATCCTACAAATACAAAACACTGCACCCATAGCCTTGACTACATTGACAAAGCATCGCCTTGACTACCTTGAGCACCCACCTTCTTGAACTTCTACCACCCTCCTCCTCTAGCCACTGCAATAACAAAATCCATTGACCCTACAATAAAAAAACCCATATACCATACTTTTGAAGTTGCTTCATCCTCAAGGTTGAGCGTACACTTAATTTCTTATTTTAGAATCACTAATATCTAAAATAGATTTCTAGGAAACATCTTTTGAAATGTCTGAAAATATTTTGTTGTTAGTTGTGGGATTTCAATTCAATTATTTCTAGGAAGCATACATTTATTAATCGAACTAGAGTGTCAGTTTTGGAGTGCATAGATGATTTGTTCAAGAAAAATATGAGACAAAACACATAGCATAAAATGTACCATACAACCCATCAAATATTTTTCGTAGATGGTCACCAACCTTCCTTTTTCCTTGTTGATGACATCCACAGTAGTGATGGTATGCACTATGTTTTCCATCTACAAATCCAACAACAAGAAAGCGTAATTATCGTCTATGAGGGTTTTGAGCACAAACATTCCATCGATCTGAAAACCCTTGTTAAAATTCCTCAATCTTTTGAATATCTGATTATCCTTTCTAGTTTCCATCATCCTCATGCCCATCATATTATTCCTTGTTGATCATAAATTATGATCAAGGACCTTTATCTTTTATGCAATTCTTGTTATTATCATCTTCTTCTTCTTGTAAAGGCATAAAATCATGGTGTGGTACCTTTCCAATGTTGTATCCATGTTGGGAGGATGAGGTGATCAATAAATGTGAACTCTCCTCACCATCCAAGATGACTATTTGTGAATGTTAAAAAAAGAGAAGATGTGTAATGTACTTGAAAATTTGTTCTTTAGATGGAATATCTTCCACTTGAAATCAATGAGAGAAGATTCAAAATATGAATGCATAGGTCTGGAAAGATGCTGATTTCTTCATTTAAAGTCTTCCTAGCTCACAATAAATATTCTATAATGAGTAATTGTCATGAGCACCCAAGAATACTTGACAAAATTGCTCCCATCTATGAATGGGCATGGATGGAAGTGCATTGTACCAATGGAAGAAGTCAATATCCATGTATCCTCCGTGCATGGAATATGTGGGCCTAAAAAAAGAACAAATGCCTTACTGCCTCTCAGTATCCCCTTTGTAGTATCCCCTTTGCACTGTCACTCTCACCATCCCTTATGCACTCAAGCTGTATTTCCAGTAGTGTGGTGATATTCCATGTCTTTGGCATTTGCATCTCTATCTAAAAACAACCATGCATCCCAACACTTTGGAACAAAAAGAGAAAAGTTACATATACAATGCACCAACTTCGATATATTTCATACTTCTACATCACATATTCCGTGTCTATTAATTAGGTTTTGGCTTCCGTGCATTCCTTCGTTGAACACACACCTTGTTCCCTACCACACCCCACAACTTCCAGAATGAAACCTACCACCGCTAAATTGTAATGCTATATTTTTTACACTATAAATTATTCGATTATAAACATGGAAAATGACAAAAAAATATCCTCACTGGCAGAGAGCTCTATTTTAAAAATAATTATTCATTACTATATGCAAAGGCTCCATAGGCTTGCTTTTGTTTCTTGATGGTTAATAGTTTAATCAAAGAACCAAAAGAGATGTCTATTCCCTGAGCACAGACATATATATAGATGGGATCAGTATTCATAATTTATGGAATACAAAATCCAACTCAAATCAATCTTGTTCTCGCAGACCAGATCCTTATTCTCTCAATTCGTACCGAACGGGGCGCTAGACAAGGAATTGATGGATAAATGCCAAGCTATCTCCAAAACTTTTCATTAACTTAAATTGATGAGTTGACGTTTCATTCCAAGAAATATTACAGTTCCAAATATGGAGTTCTGTTTCAAGCATTAAAGAAATCTTGTCGAAAGAGTTTCCAAATATGGAAACATTGGTATTTTTTTAAGGTGCTGTGGGAAAAGGATGTCTTAACCCGAAGAGAATGAGACAAATCTTGAATGGTTGAATGATTATATGTTAGTGAAACTTCTAATTATGAAAACATTGACATATTGTAGATATCTTTCCTAAAAAATATTCTAAAAATTCGAATATATTATCGAAATCATGCCAAATACTATTAAAATCGTTGATACCAGAGAAGTCAAAACCTAGATTCAAGTAAAAAAAGAGAATACTTCAAGAATCAAATTTGGTGGCTATGTGAATTCTCTTTCTCCCCATTAAACAGCCTATCTATCTATGCACCAATTTCAAGGGGTTGAGGTTAGCTAAAATACTGGGTGAAATAACTAGTAAATAATATTATTAGCACAAAAGTCATTCTATTATGACCAAAAACACGGTTATCGTCATCATGCTCCTCTAATTCATAGAGTTATTTCATTCACTTATCTAATATCGACCCTTGTTATTATACTATCGACCCTTGTTATTATACCTTCTAGTTTAATAACTAGAGGATCCCAATGCTCAACTAATAACTAGTAAACTAATACAAGTGGGAGGGAACAACGACACACGTATTGCAAGTATATACACTAGAAATAATGACATATTTAGAAAATCCATAAAACACATTTATGGAATTTTTCTTTGTTCTTGTTCACGACATAGTATGTACAATTGGCATCTAGTTATGTAGGAGAAAAAAACATGCAAATTTTCAAAGCGACCAAAGTGAAAATCAATGTAAAGGGGGAACCTTACCTTTAATTTGTTTACAACATGTGAGAGTATAATATGAAGGTATCGGTATTGTTCACTTATAAAAACACAAATAAACTTTGAGTTTGAGTACAAAATTAATGTGTATACTTCAATTTCAATTCCATCGGTTAGTGTTGTTTTGAACCATTGAATTTTTGCTTAATTTTATGGAAACTTGTTCCATGCTTGAAGGAGACTGACCTCTTCTTGACACCAAAGCTATTGAACATGTGTTAGGATTTTAAGTATTCATCTATTGAGAATAACACTCAATATCTTTGATAGAAAATAACACAAATGGAAATGGCTATTACATAGATGTTCAATTCCAAAACACAATTGCTTATATATTCAATCTCTGAAGGAACTTGTTGCATTTAACAACTCCTCTAATTTCATATTTAAACCATTTAGTGAAATTATTGAATTACAACATCTCATGTTTATTAAAAAAACAATAGCATAAAACATTACAATATCAAATCAATGGCCCTTTTTTATAATTTTAAGTAGTAAATACTTCCAAAAAAGTGTGTTATTAATATTACTTTAACAGTTGTCGTGAATTATCATTGTTCAAAAAACCTTTGGACACTCTCTTTACAACATTATGGAACTCAATAATAATTTTATTGGTATGTATAAGTTACATCTACTAAAGGTTGAAGGGATTATGTTAGAAAGCATATCCAAACTGTTGAGATTATTGAATATTCTTTGGTTGAATTGGGATAACTATCCCTACTTCTCCCTCCATTCTTGAATTCCAATAATTAATTTAACATTTTTAGATGTATTATCGATGAATATAATTGGCAACATAATGGGAGAGTAAGAGTATGGTATGTGCAATATTTTCTAGTCTGTGGTTTGGTAGTTTTAAGATATAGTTTTTAGTTAATTGTAAGCACTAGTCGAGGGAGCTAAATATTGACATTATTTTCTCCAAGTTCCTAAGTTAATAGGCATGTTGTATCACTTCAAAAAATATTGAAATCCAAAGTAAAGATTGAAACGAAAGGTACTATAAAAGGATTGACAAAATAATTATTTCATATACTCTCCTTGAAACACTTGAAACTTGATAAAAGAATGACGACATTTTTGAATTCATTGACATAAAAATTCTTTCATATCTTCTCCTTGAAACACTTTGAAAGTTAAGAAGAAAATAATTTCATTGTTGGATTCCTTGGAGAACTTAATAAGTCAACAGTATTTGGACTTGTCTAAAACTAATGATCTGTAGTATTTGGACTTGTCTAAAAGTAATGATTTTTATCTGTTACCATTTTTTTTTTGGAGAACTTAACAATTTTGGAACTATTAAATTTGTGGTGCGCACAAACTTAAATATTTTTTTTTCTACTAGAATCTCAAGCAATTTTTAAAATTTAAAATTAAATTTCCCTCTGTTCAAAATGATGAAACAATTTCTTAGTAATGAAGGGAGTTCAAAGGAATTTCCATTTCAATTCTATAAGAATTCAAAATGTTTGTTGGATCGACAGACACTTAAAAAATGACAACACTAATCATACATCATGTTGTTGGAATGGTGTCATAGGTTGGCCTGAGAATGAAAATACAAAACTTGGATGGGATATAGAGATGGTGGAAGAATAGAAGATGGGCAATGAATGAGACACATGAGAAGTATTATGTTGACATTATTACACTCCAACTACAATGATATACAAGGAAGTGTACGAGTGGTGGTATGAAAAATTACATGCTAGCTTTTGATTGATGGATATAAATGAAAATAGAGATTGTTTTCCATAAATAAACATGTATCAGCATATTTATGTAAATACATATAGATAGTATTTTTGCACAAGAGGAGAATCAATAGTTAAGTAGTTTGGAATTCCATTTCTTTACATGTTCCTTAAATTTCCTATTTTTAGTGGCTCTCTAGTATAGAAGTTTGTAATGGATCCTTCACAACATGAGAGGGGGTGCTCAGACACATCCCCTAAGAGAAACCATGAACAAAAATACACTATTGTTGTAACACCCCTCAAGGTTGATTACCTCTTTATCAACTAATTTAGAATTACTAATATCATAGTTTCTATTCAAAATAGTATGAATTGCATGAAATCATGTAAACACAACAGTATTAAGAACATATAAAAATTTTAAAACAACATACAACATTTTTTTAAGTAATTCAAATTAACAAGAGGAATTCATCTATTAAAAAATGGTGAATAAGTCCAAACTAAAGAAGTCTATCATATTCTCCTCAATTTGCTTCCATCTTCCTTTCCCAAAGTGGGATCACGTTTTTTACCTCCCAACACAATAGGGTTCTATCAGACTACCTAGCCCCAAGAGCCATCCACCTAGCCTCATGGACCTCTATGCATGACACCCCTAGAGAACATAACAATGATGCATGTAAGTTATGTATCAATTCTTCCAATATTTTTCAAACTCTTCCAACTCTTCAAACTTATCATCCCAAAATATCCCAATTTTCCCAATCCCTTCCAAAACTCTGACAAAATAAACTCTGACAAAATATCTTCAAGAAAATAAATTCCTTCTTCCAACCTAAAGTCTCCTATTTATAACTCAAAATTTGACATCCTCCTCCTCATGCTACTATCTTAAATGCAATTATGACAATTCATTTCTAAAATTTATGCAACCTTATCTTCTCATTTATTAACATTATCCTCTCATACATAATTCAAATAAGATATTTCCATATAGTATAATATATTATAGTATATGACATATCATATGTATATAATTATGTACATCATTCAATAACCTAATTAGTTTATTTAAATATAAACTATAATGAACAATCCAACAAACTCATACTTATATATATATATAGTTGAACAATCATTTATACTTTCAATACATAAACAACACTACATTAATTCATCAACCAAGTTACTAAAAATATAATCATGCTAATTTATCCATTAATTAACCAATCACGGTGATGTACTCACGGATTGACGTATATGTTCCCAACACACACATATTAAATCTCGGTGATAATAATTACTTTTAATTCCTTAATGCATCATTATGATACTCTTACAATCAACATACAAAAGACCAACATAGTCAATGCATCATTTTAAATTCATAATCATTCATAAAAAAATAATAAGATTGAATTACATAAAGATAATGAAGTATCAAGCATATAACCGTAATGGTTTTTATCAATGAATAACAACATTCAATCCATAATTGGTCCCATCCATCCCCATCAATATTCAAACCGCCTAATCACTAGTACTTCCATCTCTTGACATCACCATCCCTTCCTCCGATGGAATATACTATGGAATATACTCTTCCATCATTGTTTTAAGGGGTGCCATCCTTTAAGAACCACTTTGCGCAAGTCGTAGTTCCTGTCAAAAATCACACTCACCCACAAGTCATAGAGATATTGATATTCAAAATTAAACAACATAAAAATTTATATAACATTATTATCCTTCTGATGCACAAGACATCTTCTGCCCCTTGGAACTATAATAATCTGTCTATCTTGTAGCCAATCAACCTGTGCACTAGTTCACCACTCTCACAAAACTCATCTATAAATAGACTTGACTCTTTTGAGTGCTAATCAATGTCACTAAACCACCATTTAAGATAATCATATAAGTATATTTGAAACATATGACACCTCAACTGACATTCACATATCAATATTCCATTTTCAATTTCATGTTCAAATGATATAACATATTGATCAACATTGATAAAACAAAATGATTAGTCTCGTTTACTATCCACATATCTAGGGAGTCCATATGTTTGGAAAATAATAGTCTTAACAAATGTAACCAAGTCAAAAAAGATAATAAACAATTACAATGTTGAGTTAATTCATATTAGAGTTGAAATACAAATGTTAAAATATGGGGAATTGCAATTTCCATTGATAATGAGGGAATATGAGGAAATCTAAGCTCAAATGGAAACGGAGGGTGTGTGATGATCCAAGAAAACAATTATTTCGAATATCTATGTTGGGATTATAAATCAACAAAATTCTTTTGAGAGACAATCATGAGGGTGGTGACTTGTTATAATTCTTTTAATTACATTGTATATTATGTAGTTTCCATAACACAATGGTCTTGTATTTTGTTCTCTAATCATTATTTCCTTTCCCATTTTTCCTACAACTTAGACCACCTGAAATTTGAATTGGTGGCACAATGGTGAACCTCTATTTCATCCTTTTAAAACCTCTATATTCTAGGATGAAATTCTTTAATCTCAAATAATACATTATGCATACTGAAACAAAGTAAATACCATATTGTGGCTATGATAGTACTTCATGAAGAACCACCCTAAGAACACAACAAAGAGGCACCTCAAGTTTCCATATTCATTTCCCAAAGTAGGACCACTGTTTTACCTCCAAGCCAACTAAGGGCCTAGATGACTCCCTATCCCCAAGAGCCATCCACCTAGCCTCTTGTACCTCTTTGTTTGATACCCCAGAGAATAGAACAGTGATGCATGCATAAGCTATGTATCAATACTTCCAAGATTTTTCATAATCTTCCAACTCTTCTAAAATTCTCATCCCCAAATGTCCAAAATTCCCCAAAACCCTCACAAAATAAATTCAAGAAAATAATTGCTCTCTTCCAACCTCAAGTATCCTATTTATAACCTAAAAGTCCTCATCCTCCTCCTTATCCATCAATAATTTCCAATATAATAATATAGACACTCAATAACTTTATTTTCTCAAAGAAATAACAAAATGATTTAAATAAATAAAATATTAATAAACATGCTTTGAAAGTCGTATTTCTCATGCTACTATTTTAAATGCAACTAGGACATGTACTTTCTAAACTTTATGCAATGCTATATGTTCATTGTTGATGTATTTGTAACTTCAGAATGTATTCACTTGTGTATTTTATATATTGTATTTAATTGGTCCTCAATGTTCCTATTGGGAGAATCATTAATGTAATCAAGTAATGTAAATTCATAGAGGTTAACCCTCCTTGTTGATCAAGGGGGGAAGTCCCCACAGCTATGGGGAACTATGGTTATTAGACTCTCCTAGAGAAGTTGACCCTAGTAAGTTATTGTCAAGTCGAAAAATAGTATAAATTGAGAGTGAGACTCTTTATTTATCACACACTCACCTAGCTATAACGCATAGGTGATACAAGAGGAGCTCACAAAAGTGTGAGAGAGAGAGAAAGAACAACTGTTGGAGATTATCTTTCTATCTTCGGGTTTTACTGCTACCATTGGTGCTCATTCTATCTCTAAGGCCCGTTGTGGGATTTTTCCTTTATGGTTTCCCCGAGGATAAATATTTGTGTCTATTGTCTCTTGTGATTCATTTTTGTGCATGTTATTGTCTTAGATAAGATCCTAATATAATATTGTGTAATTGATAAAAATATAACATCGTATCAAAGCTAACCTAAGACGAAGACACTATGGAGCTGCAGAAGCTAGGGATTCTTACTTTTGGGGTCTCTCTCCATAATCCATCAGCAAAAGGAGGCTAGGATGAATCTCCATTGAAAGGCACATCTTTCTGTCGAAGCAGAATATGATTCTCAGAACTTTTGATTTTTGAACTGCCACTACATCGAGAAACTATGGCTTTTCACTAAAGAGGAATTTTTGAGTGAGCCCAACACAGGATTTCTCTCCTCCCCAAAATTGAAGTTTAGAGTTCAAGATCGAAGAGTTTGGTTGAGCAGAACTCGGGGAAAGTCAAACTCTAATTTTCCCCAGAACCAGAAAATCAGCATTGCAGAAGATCAACTTCGAATCCATTTTCCAGCTTCTCAAATTAGTAATATCTAAGTATTGTGTACTTCCCTTTGAGGTTCTTAGTTAATATGTCTCATCACACCAAGCTTGATGAAAATCTTCACGGAGATGATAACTTTCGAGCATGGATGTATAGGATCTCCCTAGTTCTTGAAGAAAATGAATTGGAGGGCTGAGATTAGTGGAGAGGTTCCAGTTCTAGAGGGAGATGAGGCTAAGGCCTTACACAAGAAGAACTTGATCAAGGCCAAGAGGATTATTGTTGATTCAATAAAGGATCACCTCATACCACAAGTGTTCTCCCTAAACAAACCTAAAGAGATGTTTTATGCCTTGATGAAACCGTTTGAAGGGAAGAACATAAACCAGAAGATGACTTTGGGAAATCAATTGAAGAATGTGAAGATCTAGAATGCAAAGACCATACAATGTTACTTTACAAGGGTCTCCCAGATCAAACTTCCATCTTGTAGCAGTTGATGAAGAAGTAGAGAATGCAGAAATTGTGATGACCACCTTGAATGATCTCCCTAGGTTATGGGACACTTTTATTCAATGGATTGGGGCTAGAAGAAAGATAGTAACCTTTAGCAGACCTTTGGGTGAATGCTCACAAGAAGAATATTGAATAGTAACCCAATAAGAAAATATGGGAAGTGAAGATCAAGTTCTCACAGTACACTCCAAGAAAAGCAGAATGGACTATCACTATCACAAAGGTAAACATTCTCACCAGAAAGATAACCCTCGAAGATATAGAATATATCTATCTAAATATAGGTGCTATACATGTGATGAGAGAGGAAACTTTTCCAAATATTGTCCTAGAAATAAGAGCAACTCTCACAAGAAGAAGGACAACAAAAGAAGACATCATGTTGATGTTGCAGAGGATGATGAACCTTCTAAGAAGAGAGTAAAATAAGAAAGTGAAGATTCTTTAAGTGATGAAGAATATGTTTGATTTCTTCTCTCATGGGAACTATCACACATGGAAGCAATGATTGAATCAATGATCGTTTGTATTCCAACCACATTGCGGGATTCAAGGAATATTTTGTGAAACTTTCTGAAAATGAATCACCCCACAAAGTAAAACTTGAGGATGACTACCAGTATCCGATAAAAGGTAGTGGTCAATCCTTCTATAAGCTAGACTCTGGAAAGTATTTGAAGATAAAGGATTTCTTGTTTGTACTATAACAAAACAAGAACCTCCTCTTGATCTCTGCATTAGATGTAAAAGGAATGAGAGTTGCATTTGTAGATGGCCAAGTCCTTCTGTGGCCAAAGGGAAATACTATAGATGATGCAGTAGTGATTGGAGAGCAAGAGGGAGGCTTATACAAGATAAAGGGACAACCCAAACAAGCCTTGTTCCATGACTCAGTAGAGCCAAATGAACTTTGACATAGAAAGCTTGCACATGTGAATTATAGGGCATTGCCACTTGCAAGAAAAGATGTTGAAGGTATTTCAAAAATACAGGAAAAGGACGAAGGTGTTTACAAAGGATGTGTAAAAGGAAAGAACACAAAGAAGAAATTTCCAAGTAACAAGAACAATGAAAAAGAAATCTTGGAAATCATCCACTCTGATGTATGCAGTCCCATGTCATGGAGTTCATTAAGTGGGTATGTATACTATGTTTATTTCATTGATGATTTTTTTAGGAAGACATGGATATACTTCTTGAAGAACAAAGATGAAGTATTTATCAAGTTCAAAGAATTAAAAGCTTTGATCAAGAACCACACTGAAAAGAAAATCAAGACCTTTCGATTAGACAATGGCGGAGAATTCACATCAAATGAATTCAAAGAATTATGCAGAGATTCAAAGATTAAGAGGGATTTTTTCACTCCATATAATTCTTCATGGAAGATGCAAGGGAAATGCTTCATAATCAAGATCTTCCCATGCATATATGAGTAGAAGCTTCTAAGACAATTGTGTATATACAGAAACATACTCCACATAGGGTACTCAAGAAAAAGACACATGAAGAAGTATTTTCTAGAAAGAAACTAGAATTCATCCATCTCAGAAGATTTGGTGTCTAGTGTACATACACATTCCAAAAGAAAAGAGGATGAAGTTAGATCCTTCAGGGAAGAAAGGTATATTTGTGGGATATAGTGAAAGCCGGAAGGCTTACAGAATATACTTCCCAGGATTCAAGAAGATTGACATCAGCAAAGACATAACCTTTGATGAAGACTCAGCTTACAACAAATCTAGAAAGTGACCTGCTGAAGACCCTGAAAAAGTAGAAGTTCCCAAAATCCAAGATACAACTATGAACTATGCGAATAAGGATGAATATCAAGAAATAGAAGAACCCTAGGAACCTGTAGATCAACCTTAGGAGAAGAGTTCTCATAAGAGGAAACCTGGATGGGTACAAGAGGCTATCCAAGGTGTAGAAAGATATGGGGCTCCAAAAGAAATGCACAAGGAAAGAAAGAGAACTAGGTCCTACTCCAGATTTGTAGCCTAATTATGTCACATCATTGATAAAAAACCTTCCAACTATGAAGAAGTGATAGAGAAGAAAGAATTAAAGGATGCTATAATCAAGGAGTACTAGTCGATCATGAAAAATTATGTCTAGGATGTTTTCCCAAGACTAGAAGGGAAGCTTGTTGTGACTTCCAAGTGGATCTACAAGATAAAGCATGCTGCAGATGGTAGAATAGAGAAATATAAAGCAAGATTTGTGGCTCGTAGCTTCTCCAAAAAATAAGGGATAGATTATGAAGATAATTTTCCACCTGCATCAAGATACATTTCAATTAGATCAGTACTTTCTCTAGCTACAGTAATGAAGAAGATACACCATATGGATGTCAAGACTACTTTCTTGAATGGTGTAGTAGAAGAGGAAGTGTATGTGTAGAAGCCACTCAGTTTTGAGACACATGATAGGGAAACTTATGTGTGTAAATTGAAGAAGACCCTGTATGGTTTGAAACAGGAACATAGGACATGGTAAGGCAGGATTGACAGATTCCTGACTAGTTTAGGCTTTACCAAGAGTAAAGCAGATTCCAACCTTTACTACAAGGTTGAAGAAGGGAACCCAATGATACTCCTAATATATCTAGATGATTTATTTGTAACAGGTGAGGGTGGGTTGATTTTTGATACGAAGAGGAAGCTTGCTACTGATTTTGAGATGAAGGACTTGGGTATGATGCAATACTTTCTAGAAATGGACGTGTGGAAGAATGTAGATGGAATCTCCCTAAGACAAGGGAAGTATGTAGTAGAGATCCTGAAGAGGTTCAGAATGATGGACTACAAGGCCATGACCACACTTATGGCATAGAACCTAAATCTATTGAGTGATGTTTCATCAGAGTCAGTTGATGATATGATGTATCGTTAGATGATTAGGTCATTGATGTACCTGACGAACACACGACTAGATATTTACTTTGTTGTGAACACATTGATCTAGTTACAAACAGATCTGAGACATGTTCACTTTATTGCTGCAAAGAATATTCTGAGGCACTTGAAGGCTACAGTTGATTATGGGCTCAAGTATGAGGAAAATCAGAAGATTAACCTAGAGGTTTATGTGGATTCGGATTGGGTAGGAAATGCCATCAATAGGAAGAGAAGTTCTGGGTGTTTCTTCAGTATGGGATCATGTGTAATCTCTTGGTTTATAAGGAAGCAGTCCTGCGCGGCACTCAGTACAACCGAAGTAGAGTATGTCACATCTTGTTCGGCTAGTTGTGAGGTAGTATAGCTGAGGAAGCTACTATTTGATTTGTTTGATCTTCAGTTGGATGCTACTTATCTATATCCTGAAAATCAGAGTTTTGTGAATTTGTCGGATAACCCAGTGTTCCATGAAAATTTGAAGCATATCGAGATTAGATACCACTATATCAGGTATATGGTGCAGAGGAGAGAAATGAAGCTCCAATATGTTGTGATGGATGAACAAATAGCTGATGTGTTGAATAATCTATTAGCCATAGTGAAGTTTGAGTACTTTTAGGAGAAGCTTGGTGTTCTCCATAGAGAGGTTCCTTCCAAGGGGAAGTGATGAGTCTGTGATCCCTTCTAACATGGATGTGGGATGTGTTCTCCACATGGTCGGATGTAAGTGCACAACCCTTCTAATATGGATGTGGGATGTGTTTTCCACATGGTCATATGTAAGCGCAGAGCCTTTCTGACATGGATATGAGATGTGTTCCCCACATTGTCAGATATAAGTGCGGAGCCCTTCTGACATGGATGTGAGATGTGTTCTCCACATGGTCAGATGTAAGTCCAAATTTATTCTAACATGGATGTGGGATGTGTTCCCCACATGGTTAGATGTAAGTACAGAGACCTTCTGACATAGATGTAGGATGTGTCCCCCACATGGTCATATGTAAGTGCAAATCTCTTATAACATGGATGCGAGATTTGTTTCCCACATGGTCATATGTCATTGTAGATCCCTTCTGACATGGATGTGGGATCTATTCCCCACATGGTCATATGTAAGAGTAGAGCCCTTTTGACATGGATGCGGGGTGTGTTCCCCACATGTTTAGATGTAAGTGCATAGCCCTTCTGACATTGATGCCGGATGTGTTCCCCACATGGTCAGATGTAAGTGCAAGTCTCATCTAACATGGTTGTGGGATGTGTTCCCCACATGGTCAGATATAAGTGTTGAGGGAGATGAATACCTACATGGAGGTTATGCCTAAACAAGAATGAAAAAGGGTTGTCTATGTAGAACTTGTTGTGACAAGTAGAATTGAAAGATAGCACCATTTGTTTGAAATAGTGGAAAGTAGTGACCATGATGATGATTTAGTGATGATGATCCAATGATGATCCAGTGACAAAAAGTTGAGCTGGTGAATTGTTTCTAAAAATACCTTCCAAGTTAAGAGGGAGTGTTGATGTATTTGTAACTTATGAATGTATTCACTTATATATTTTATATTGTATTTCATTGGTCGTTGATGTTCCTATTGGGAGAATAATTAATGTAATAAATTCATGTAAAGTCATAGAATTTAACCCTCATTGTTGATCACAGGGATAATTTCCCATAGTTGTGGGGAACTAGGGTTATTAGAATCTTCTATAGAAGTCGACCCTAGTAAGTTATTGTCAAGTCAGAAACTAATATAAATAGAGAGTGAGCCTCTCTATTTATCAAACACAATCACCTAGCTATAGAACATAGGTGAGTGAAGAGGAGCTAACACAAGTGAGAGAGTGAACAAATGTTGGAGATTACCTTGCTGTCTTTGGGTTTTGCTGCTGCCACTGGTGCTTATTCTATCTCTAAGGAAGTTGCGGGGATTTTCCTTTATGGTTTCCCCAAGGATAAATATTTGTGTCTATTGTCTCTTTTGATTGGATTTTGTGCATGTTATTCTCTTAGATATGATCCTAACATCATATTTTCTAATTGATAAAAATCTAATTTCCATTTATTTACATTACTTCTCATACATAAGTCAAGTAAAATATTTCCATATACTATATTATATTATGATATATGTCATATTATACGTATATAATTATGTATATCATTCAATAATTCAAATAGTTACACCAAAGGTGTTATTTAAGGGGATTTATCCTCTACATCTTTGTTGACATCTTTGTTGATTACTTATGAGGAGCCTGCCCCTGTCGAAAGACTCCTCATAACTTATCCATGACCACAGATTGACGACTTCTAGATCATGATGTTTGTCATTTTAGATCGTAGCCTTGTAGAGTATGGTATTTGGAACTATCATTCCCAACATTAAACAATGGAACTAAGACCATTTACACTTGATAGGAAGGTTGCGAAACTACTAAAATCATTGAACCCGAGGCTATGGAGCAGGTGGAGAATGATAAGATCATGTGATTCTTTATACATCAAAACAGACCTAAGATACATCATTAGATCAATATATCCAGATCATATGTCTCCTGAGTTTCATTTAAACAAATCATTCCCAAAGTCATGAAGGAAAGAAACGCACCCAGGGTTGTTGTCAATTAGCAATCATGGAAAGATGAAGATTCAATATATAGATCTGTTTTCAAATAATAATCTATACCATATCCTGAAAAATTCCACTACATAAATCATATTTCATGCCGGAAATCATCCAGAAGGAGAAATAATATCATATCGAGCACATTGTTCAAGATCATGTGAAGTTAAACCGATAATTGGATAGTGTGAATGAAGCTGTGGAAATATTCCTTCTTCCATGGATATTTTTTCTTTGTTTTTTGGGACAAGAGATGATCTGTATCCTACATTAAATCTAAACTTGACTGGCAAGAAATGGGGAAGCATCTCCATATACTTGAGATTGATGTCTTTTTCCAGGACCCATTACCCATTACATGTCAACATGGGTCAATCTCTTACCCATTACTCTGTACCTGAGACCAAGTATAGAGGATATTAATTTTGGTCGAAAATTCACTTGGACTCAACAGCTATCAACTGACCTAACTCCCTCCGTAAATATCCTTCCAACTAAGCAATAAAGGCCTGAGACAAATTATCTTGGAAACCCCACTTATGTCTTTTTTATTTTTAATAAGTTTAGAAAATAATAACAAGTGAAAAACAAAAGAAAAGAAAAATCTGTGCATCTCAACACTGAAAGTGAGAAAATATAAATTCCCAAAATCAGAAAGCACAACAAGGAGATATTTCCCATAGGTTTGCATACAAAGAGAATATGACAACCAAGCATAAAACTATGAATTCCAAAATGGAAAACTGACATCAACTAATTTTCTTTAAGAGATAAGTACCGTGAAATAATATTATAATTTCCTCGTAGAGGTCACTAAACATCACATAAACAATCTTGAGGCTGAACTGCTTAGAATTTATCATTCCAATGAAGGACATCGAGATCTTTTATTGTACCAAAGACAGTTTGCTCGCAAATTGATTGCACCATGCCATCTGACCACTACTAATTCCATTGCAGTTTCCTAGAATCAATATGAATGCAATGTCATCCAACAAGTAACATTTTTGCACTCTTACTCATCGCTATCAAGATATGTAAAGTTTCTCATCAAACTTTAATCCATTTTATAAAAAAATGACTTCCAAATCCTTGACAATGAACTGCAATGTTTTCAAATGAAACTAACTGGTTTTCAGTACATAAACCTGTAACATATTAATAATAAAAGGATGTAAGTAGGATGAAACTAAAGATTGAAGAAAATAGAATGCATATCATGCTCGTATGCCAAATGATCTAGATAAAAACTACAGCGAAAATGGCTACCTTAATAGAATGTGATCCACATATGGGAGAGCGTCAATTAGCAAACAAATAAATTTTACAAGAAGAGAACATGTCATAGTTGCATCCAATGGCAATAAGTATCCCATTATGCAGAGAAATAGAAAAGCCCAATATGGAAAATGGTGCCATAAAGAAATTCTGAGAGCAAAACAATTGCATATGTGATAAACATAAATTTAAATTTATACTTTCATTTATGTTAAAGGAATTTATATAATGTGGTCATATCCTTTAAAGAAAAAATTTATACTTTCATTTATGTTAAAGGAATTTATATAATGTGGTCATATCCTTTAAAGAAAATAATTTTATCTAGGTTGTCGTCTGAGATTTACAATAAATTTTGCATGTTTAAATTTTGAATTTTTTAATATTTTTGAATTTTTTTTTAAATATTATTTTGATTATTTTTATATTATTTTAATGAATTTGATGGTTTGTCTCTATTGTAGATATTCAATCCTTCCAACACATAGAGTTTGACACAATATTTGTAACAATCCAATGAACTCTGAAAGGAATATTTGTATGTGAAAGTTATGGTTATAGGAAGTTGATAGACCAACTAGGCTTCCATAGAACTCCATTCCTTTTGCCACCTTGGTTCTTATGGGTAGTGATCTAGGTTGTTAGATTTTTTATCTCTTGGGGTTTTGGGGAATATGATAGAATGTAGTTTTATCTTGTTGTTATGGTATTTCTTCAAATAAGCATTGTTAATAAATCTATTCTTGGAGTTAAACTATCAATGTTCTATCTTTTTCATATTAATATATTTCTATGTAGTTTATAATGTTTTCAAACAATTTAATTCATTAATAGAATTTGTTTTTAAATGTAATGCTTTTCTTTTAGTAATGTATCTTCAGTTATTTCTACAATATTGTGTTCTTTCATATTGTTCTTAGTCTAAATGGATAAAGTTGTATTTGACAAATATGCTCTCTATTTTATTTATGTGCATATCCTCGATGAGGCCAGTGTAGAGGGACTTGGACTAGGAAATACCAATCTTAGTGAAGTCTTCCCTCTTCGACCCGAGCGGCCTCTGACAATGCATGAAGTTAGAAACAATGACCTAGTACAAGATCATATCAAGTTGTCTCTTTAGGAACCACTTCAGAAACAAATGGTTGAAATAATGGACCATTTCACTTAAACCCTTCAATGATTCCGAGTAATGACAGACAAAATTTTAACAATTAGTAATTTCAAAGGAATGAAACCTTCAAGTTACAAGTAAATTTTGATCTCTTTGTTTGAAGGAAATATAGAGACAAAATATTTAGAAAGATTGTTCAATCCACTATAGGGTTATTTTTTGTTGTTAACTTTTCTAACATTGAGAAAACCACATTTGCAAAATATTTGAAGTCCCTTCCCTGAGTCAAATATTAGCGGGATACACATACTATGTGCAACATGCTAGAGACTCTTAACTATAGGCTATAGAATTGACTTGTAGTGAATTTATTGATGTACTCAACAAGAAATATTTACTTCTTATAAATTATGAAGTCCAATACATGAGGTGAATGGTCTTGTGCAAAGTTAAAGATAATATTACGTTGAATTGCATTAATGTATTTCATACCCTTCATACAAAATCAAGTCTTAGGGACTTTGAGTGGTCCTTGGTTTTAAAATACCACAATGGCTTACACAAATACATCCAACAAAAAATGGTATTTCTAGACATCTATTCACCAAGCGCTGCTTATAGTATGCAAACAAGATTGATAAAAATATTAGAAGAGTAACAAAGAGTTTGAGTCTTGAAATCATCAACAACACAAAGAGGGTATAGGTGGCTTCGAATCCTACAACAAATATTAAAGAAAATATTATCGACACCAATACAACTACTCAAATCCACATGTAAGAAATAAGAATGAAAAATGAAGAAAGGACATAGGAATTTGACATGATTTCCATCAAAGTCCTTGGCACAATATTGGTGAATGAAATACTAAACAATGGCTATTGGATGTGCTGAAATACTCAAACTCTTGTTCAAACCCAACGGAACAATATTCCATGGATAGGATAAAAAATACAAACAACATGGAACCCAATGTTATCATGGAAACTACAAAGGTCCATTGGAGGATTGGAGCAACCCAAGAAAGGTGAATACCTTTTCCGTTCCAAAATGTGGGTGAAGGGGGTACCACTACATTTCATTATTGATAATTAAATCTATAAGAATTTGATATCAACATTTTCAAGAAGATGAAGCTACCAAAGGCACCATAGACCCAGTGATACATTATCACATGGTTGAGCCAAGAATAAGACATCCATGTTATTCAATAGTGTTGCATGTAATATAATGTCAAGTGATTCAACGACGAGGTATTGTTCTTATCACTCTTGGTATTCAATCTTCAAGATACTAGAGATCCCAAACTACCACAACCTCTCTTCCCATTTACAACTAGTCCAGGGAGACAATATCTCATAGTTATTTTCGGTGTTTCATTCCCGGTATGTAATGGATTGAGCTAACCAGGATATTGAAGTTACTATGAGCATCAGATATTGAAAAAGGTAGCATACTAAGACTTGGGGTCAATCTCCTACCCTAGAAGTAATGGGTCAAGATGGTACAACCATTTATTCGACACATTAATCAATCGCTTTCCAACAAACAATCTTTCAAACAATCATAAAAAATACATGCTCCAAGCATTGGCTATGACTATTCCACGATCTATAATAGATTTCACCAATGGTTCAAATGCAAAGTAAGATGATTCCAATCAACTAGAAAAACATATATTGCTATATTTAGGGAAGAGAATAATTATATCCTGCAATTTATGGGTCCAATTAGGATTAGTAAATGGTACACTCGGTGTGCTTATGAAAATTGTATACACACATTGATCTAGCCCTGATAAGTTATCGGTCTATGTTGTCATGGAATTTTATAATTACATTGGGTCTCCATGGGACCAATATCAACCAAAGAACATATCGATTCCACCCATAAATCAAAGTAATAAGAAAAAAATCCCCCTCAATATGGCTTGGGGATTGACTATCCATATATCCAAAGGATTGACATTAACATAGTCTACCATTGGCATTTTTAACAATGAACCTCAAGGCTTAACCTTCATAGTAATGCCATGCACTACAACATTAGAAGGAGTGTAAATTGCACGGTCATTCTCCTTTAAATACTCTACAAAGATTAAACACCCTTAATATATCTCACTTCAAATAAAGGAAGAGGAATTCCCTCATTCTCTAGCCCTTTCACACTTAAAATTGCAACCCTCAATCATTCCACTCTCCCTACCAAATTAAAATACCAATGTTGATTGTAAATATAATTAGAGTCAAATTTGATCTCTACCTAGCCCTTTGTTGTTTCACACACACATGTACACACACATATACTTTATTGTATCGAAAATTAATGTACATTTCATTTTACTTTCCATCGATTACATGTGTTTATGTTTATCATTTATCAGTACTTAAATATTAGAGTTTATGTGTTTATGTGCTTCTATTTCTTTTAAATTTCATCAACTACTATGCCCTCCATATATTCACTAGACTTTCTTTCAATACATAAACTTATATTATCTACATACAAACAACTTTATCTCATTTTTGCAACTTATCAAAGTTCTCTTTGACATTTCATTTCTCCCACTTTTAAACTTGTGGGGAGCTATGAAGTTCAATTCTGCTATGAAACTTGTGAAGGAAGCAAGTGAACTAAACTCATTCTTAGTATGTTCTTTAAAATATTCCCATATTAGAATATGTACATGGTTTTGGGAATATGTATTGATCGTGGTGGGATTTATTTTATTTTAATGTTTGTGTGAATTTTGCATGTTAATAGTTTTATTATTAATATAATTTATTGTTAATTTTGAAAATATGAAAGAAATATAATTTAGCTTGATTTTCTTTCAAACACATAAAATTATATTTTCTACATGCACACAATGTTTTCTCATTTTATAATATATAGAATTTTTTTTCGGTATTTCATTTCCTCAACTTTGGAGGTATTTTGACTTATGTGGTGATTTAGAAGTTTGATGTAACCTATTTTCACTTATTTTTCTATATTTTCTTTCATCACATAAACTTATATTATAATATACACAACGTTCTCTCATTTTTGAAACATATTGAAATTTTCTTCGGTGTTTCATTTCCCTAGCTTTGGGGGTATGCTAGTTTACTTAAATCCAAACTATAATGAACAAGTCAACAAAATCATACTTCCATATATATATATATATATCAACCCTTATTTATACATTCAATACATAAGTAATACTACAATGATTCACCATGAAAGTTACTAACAATTAATATAACCATGCTAGCTTATCCATCAATTAACCAATCATAGTAATGTACTCATGAATTGATGTATGCTTGGCCAATGTACACATCTTAAAAGTGGGTAATAATAATTGCTTTTAATTTCTTAATGCATCATTATTAAATGTTTGCAAACGACATATAACAGACCCATGTAATCAATGCTTCATTTATCATTAATAATCATTCATACAAAATAACAAAACTAAATTACGTAAACATAATGAAGCATCAATCATATAATCATAATGGTTTTTATCAATGAAGAATACCATCCAATTTTTCATTAGTCCCATCAGTCCCCATCAATACTTAAACCACCTAATCACCTCTACTTCCATCTCATGACCTCACCATCTCATCCTTTACTAGAATATACTATGGAGTCGGCTTCATCAACCTAACCACATATAGAACCCATAATCGGAAGTGTTGAATCCTAAAAATTGACCAATATTCCCCAACATGCATCCACTAGTCATCATCACACGTCTAGGGGAGCATGCTTAGAATATCCCCAAATGACTTTGGGTTTCACGAGATAAATGGTGGAAAATGCCTCCACCCCACTGATAGTACTAGGTTCAACACCCTACATCAACTCTACTCTTCCATCACTTTTCTAATGGGTCTCGTCATTGAAGAACCAGATTGGGGAAGTTGCAGTTCTTGTCAAAACTCACACTCACCAACAAGTTATAGACATATTGATATTCAAAATTAAACAACATGAAAATTGATATAATATTATTATCCTCCTAATGTCCAAGACATCTCGTACCCTTGGCACTATAAGAATCTAGATATCCCATATCCAAGCAACATGTGGGTCAATTCACCACTCACATAACTCTCATTTGATAAACATACTCAACTATTTCAAGTGTTAATCCATGTCACTAAAAAAACATTTAATATAATCATGTAAGTATCCTCGAAACATATATTCTACTTGTTCTATGACAAAGTGCACCTAAACTGGAATTCACATATCAATATCCCATATTCAGTTGCATGTTCAAATGACATAACATATTCATCAACATTGATAAAACAAAATGATAAGTCCCATTTACTATCCACATATCTAGGGAGTCCATATGTTCATAAAATAATAGACTTATTAAATGCAGTTGAGTCAAATAGATAATAAGAAATTTAAATGTTGAGTTGATTCATATTAGAATTTAAATACCAAATGTCTAAATATGGGGCATTACAACCAACATCATCACATTATTTTTGACCTAGATATTGGAAATGTTCATAATTCAGATGGAAAAACATGAAGAATAGGAAGGATGATTATTTGAACAATTCCAATGATAAAAATTCTTCTAATCATCCATTCATATCCCAGGATCTGAAACTGTAGTTATCAATATTTATAGTGCCCACTCCTTTTGTATGGGTTAAATTGAGCAAGAACCGTAAAATAACATCACCAACTACCCGATCGCTATCATATATGAGGGCTATACATATTAGTGAAATGGCCTTAGAACATTCACAAAAGACTACAATATCATATGGGGGCAAGGTTTCAAAAATTGCAATCCTAGCTCCGGTGCTTATACAATAACTATATTTTATCAAATGGTTTCAAGGTGTGGTAGGAGATGATTATGCTCCTTTCATCAGTTTCTTTTATAGATACAAATTTTGGGATGTAAAACATCTTTTCCACATCTGGGATTTAAATTTGTTCAGGATTTTATATTTATCATGGGATAGTATTGATTTAGTGAGTATTGGGATTCACACTAGGTAATCAACTCTTGGAAATAGAAAGTGCTGAGGAATACATATTTGGCCAAATTGGAGTCCCATAAGTGACATAGATCCTAGTATGGTGTTATAGATTATTTTACCATACTTGGTAGATCATACCTTTATGGCCTTCCATGTCTTGCTGTAGATTCCTTGGACCCTCCTTGCTCAACTTATACTTTGATGATCCAAGAAAATCACTAAAAATAGTCTGTTTATTTGTATACGTGACTTTTAATCCAATATCCATGTGTACACACAACTTTTAGCCAATATCCATGTACATCGAGAAATGTACATAGAAACAAAAAATTTCATAGTTTTCCTCATTGAGTTTTAAATAACTTGACTCTTGGCCTTCCATTTTCCTAGAAAATGTTCGGACTTGACCCTTCTTTGTCTATTGGTGATCTATATATTGAGCATCTTGGATGCATTGAAGGAGGATAATTTTGGAGAGAAAGGAAACTATAGTTCGTTGTTTCATCACCTGTTTAATCTTGAGTCTACATCTCTTTGTCCCTTTGGAGCACACATTGCTGCTCTTCCGAATATCTCCATTTCCTTGTAAGATTTCCATTGAGATGGAGGAGTAAAGTGGTGGAGGTCCAGGTGGAGGACTCGGTTTCTCCATTTCGACGAGGTGCCGATAGAGTTTGTCACTGTTCTATCTCTTTTTGTTATTAATAGAAATATCCATTTCTCATCCATTACATGTGCATCACTAGGAATATTTTGTCCATGGATGTAGTTATATTTGCTTATACATGATGATTTTTATAATCTAGAGTAGGCCTAACACTTTGATATATAGCATGCTTGCCTTTTTTGTTTGTTAAGATCCTGTGCCAACCCTCCTCTTTATGTTTTTAGTATATTTTATTGGACGCATATGCTTTGTAAGTCATCTCGTTAGTATGTTGTATTATCCTACATTCACGGGGATTAATAGTTGATGTTAAGTCGTCCAGTTAGTATGTTATATTATTACACATTCATGGGGAGTAATAGTTGTTTATATTAGATTTAGTATATAACTACGTGTTGAGGCCAATGAAACCATCAAAGAGCTATTTTGTATTGAGCTTACTCAAAGGAGGTTGTCCCCTTGAAGTGGCCGACGATCAATAAAATCTCTTTTATTCCCAATATTTATGTTATATCATGCATTCTCATTGTTTATTGAAAGAGGTTCTTCACATTTGGTATCAGAGCACTTTCCTTGGAACAAGTGGGAAATGTTTTTTTCAAAAAAAAAAGAGGGAAAAATTGGGTGGCAACTTTCATATCATTTTCTGAAAATTTATGCATAGAATCAGAAGAAATAGGTTGCATATGGGAATTCCTCTTGCAGAAATACACATTTAAAAAAAAAAACATCTCGTTTGGAGTTCTGAAAGCGAAGATATCGTGGATTTAAAATCAACAATTTTTTAAAATTTCGGTAATGCCCGCAGAAATTGCAGAGCAAAAATCTTATGATCGGTTGCCTAGATTTTTATTTCGATGTGGGGCTAGAATCAAAGTGGTTGTTCTAGTTCCAGAAACAGGATATAATAGCGATTTTGAGCAATATATATCAGGTTATGCTGATTTTAAAATTTTGTCTCAAAATCCTAACTCTAATTATGAGTTTTTTTGGGTAATCGGGTGGAATTTCTACCACATTTTTTCTGGCACTATGATTATTGCAGTATTTCTTCTTCTTACAGGGGTAATATTCATTCGGATCATGGAATAAACCCTATCCGATTAACATGGGAATACCCCTAAAAATCATTGTGAGGAGTACCACTGGAACCCCGAAGTAGCTGGCCATTGAGAGGATCTGCCAAGTGAAAAGGGAAGCGAACCCCACCAGATTGACTAGATTCCCATCCATGAGGAAAACCAAAGAGATGTCATTTTTTGCCAAGCGGTTAGCATTTTTACTTGTGCCGTGAAGTGAGCGGCACTTCCCCAATACTCAAGCCTGAGAGAGCCTTGATGCTCGAGTGACTAGCTTTGAACCATAAGGAATTCGAATGTACCTGGGGTCCATATCTATTTATAGTTGATAATGCACAGAATTCCAGAATTGTCATAGATCATTTCAAGTTGATAAAGCACAACTTTCCTTCACCACCACAGATCATTTCTAAAAAAAAAATGAGTATAATTTTTTTTTTAGCCATATCTTCCTTGATTTAGCTCAATTTCCCTTGAAAATTCATAGTCACCCCAATCATTCCATTTTGCATTTTTCATTCATTGAGGACCCTATCCCAAATTCCACATCCCGAAGCTCGAAATTCCACATTTTTCATAACTTCTTCAATTCTCACTCAATCGCTTTCAAATTCTTCCATAGTGTCCATTTCCGAATTATACTTCATGTCCCTCTGTGACAAATTTTCCCATTCTTTCACCCCGCTTCTAAAATAGGGATAATTTTGGGGCGAATTATAGCCTAGTGGGCTATTTTTCCATGTTTTTCTCCCAAAAAAGATTCATCATTTTGCATTTTTTGAAGCCCTATTTCACCCAGTTTTGATGGGGTAAAATTTTTTCACCCTAAAAATTGCCAAATTATTATATAAACGATATAAAATCCTTGCAAATTAAAATATTTTTTGAAAAATATCACTAATAATTTTATAGTTGGTGTTTTAAGAATTGGTAATATTCACCAACATTTATACACTTTTAAATAAATATGGTTCCTTAAAATCATCCCTGTTCTAAAATTTTCATTTTATGTTCCCTGTCCTTTAGAAAGTGTCCCAAACCTAGTCAACTCCAATTACCCACTCATGTCTTTCCTAACTACAAATTGTTCATTTCTAAAACCCTCTCTCTTTTTGTTTTTCTACCCATTCCCCCTGCACCCCAAAAAAAAGAAAAAAAAATCTTGTTATTATTACTTGCACAGGAGAAAATAGACAAATGGAAGAAGAAATTGTCTCCCTCAAGACCAAACTCGCAGATCTTGATCAAATATTTCTCAATCTCCTTCTTCAGCATTCAGCCATGAGCAACCGACAATAGCTTGAGTCTTCTGTAGACACCGAGTTCTCTTCTTCCAGCAATTTTTGTGGGCCGAAGATTGATTTCCCTCGATTCAATGGTGATGATCCAAATAGATCGATACAAAGGGCAGAACAATACTTTAATATGCATAAAAATTTTGATGTCACAAAAGTATCACTTGCATCATCTCATTTGGAACATGAAGCCCTGCAATGGTTTTGTTGGTACATCAAGGATCATGAAGAGCCCCAATGGAAATATTTTTGCCAACTCCTTTTGCACTGATTTGGCCCTAGTGGTTTTGATGAATTCATAGGAGCACTCACCAAACTTCGCTAGACTGGCACTGTGAGAGAGTATCAGACATAATTTGAGAAATTAGTCAAGAACACAAAAGGATTTTCTGATGCATTCTATAGGAGTTTTTTTATCAGTGGTCTTAAGGATACAATCTAATCTGAGGTTAACATGTTATGTCCCAACATAATGATGGAAATCCTAGGGTCGGCTAAGTTGGTGGAGGACGAGATTAGGGCTCAGCAACACCCCAAATCCACTTTTGTTCCATTTAGAAATATGGTTTCCGAAAGAAATCCAATCCCTCCAACTCCGAGACCCACTCCTATCAATCATTTGTCTAAAGTCGAGATGTGTGCACATAGGGAAAAAGGACTTTGTTATAATTGTGATGGGAAATTCACCCAGGGACAACAATGTACTGAACAAAAGCCCTATCTCTTAGATGTGGTTTCTCCACCTACACTTGAAATTTTTTAAGCTACTCAGGATCCAGTAGACGATCAGGTCGACATTCAACAGCCACCTGTTGACCCTCATTCTCATGATGAACACCCAAAGATATCTCTCCATGCATTAGCTAGATTCACTGCCCCACAAACCATGTAGGTCAAGGTTTTCTTTAAGAATATTCCTCTTAAAATACTCATTGATTCTGGTAGCACCCATAACTTCATTGGCCCTCATATTTCCAAACAAGCTGATAGTTTTTTCCATCCTTGCTTGATCTTTAAAGTCATGGTTTCCAACGGGAACAGCTTACCTTGCAAAGAAAAGTGTTGCAATATGTGTATCTCTATTAGATATTATAACTTACGCTCTAACATGTTTGCCATGCCTCTAGGAGGATGTGATGTGATTTTTGGAACTCATTGGTTACGCACTCTTGGACCCATCTTATGGGGTTTTGTTGAACTGTGGATGTGATTTTCATTCAATAGGAACAAACACATGTTCAATGGCTTACAACCAAGTTCTCTCAGTATCATCAATTCCCATTGCATGGAACATCTCCTGAAGGTGAATTCACATGGTTTCATCACTCATCTCCATTTCATACAGATGCAACCTTCAGCAGTATCAACTACTCCCTTGGATCTTCATTCCGATGCACCCTTCAGATGCTTGATTTTTCCAAGATCTTCACTCTTGAGAGTGATGCTTGTGACAATGGACTTCAGGTTGTCCTCTTTCAAGATGAAGATCCCATTGCATTCACTAGAAAATCCCTTTCTGGAAAGAATTTATCCTCCTCTACATATGAGATGGAAATGATGATTATTTTACACACATTACATAAGTGGTGTCCATCCCTCGTAGATTATCATTTTGGCATCAACACTGATCACCAAAGTTTTAAATATTTCTTGGAACAATGAGTCTGATCCCCAACAAAATAGAAATGGGTCAGAAAAGTTAGGGATTATGACTATACGAAGGCTTAGGACAATGTTTTGGTGGATACTCTTTTCCACATATTTGATGCTCATGTTTCTCTTTCAGTTATTTCTATGCCTATTCCAACTTGGTTACACTCTATTCAGAAAGGCTATGTCAATGACTCCTCATTATCTGAAATCATCCAACAGTTGGCCAGTAACCCTTCTGTGGTATTGTATTCATCTTGGGATGCATTTTCTCTGAGATACATGGGTCTCCTGGTGCTTCCCTAGAGCAAAGACATTAAAAATATGGTCTTTTATGAACTCCATGCTTCTTCATCGGCAGGGCACTCTGAGTTCATCAAAACATATGAGCTTGCATGACGTAACTTCTTTTGAAAGGGGGTGTGATGAGAAATTCAACATATGGTTGTCGAATGTGCTCCTTTTCAACACCATAAGGGTGAAACTGCACTCCTTTTAGGATTGATCAAACCTTTTCCCACCCCTACAAGGATTTGGACATATATTTCAATGGATTTCATTCAAGGGATCCCTAAATTTGGAGGGAAGACTATAATCTTGGTTGTGGTGGATCAAATATACAAATATAGTAATTTTTATGCTCTTATCCATCTATATACTACCTCTTCAATAATACAAATTTTCATGGACTAGATATTCCTTCTTAGTGGAATCCATTCTTCCATTGTCTCAGACCACAACACAACTTTCACTAGTCATTTTCACCTCACTGACACCAAAGTACATATGAGTGCAGTTTCTCACCCACCAATAGATTGTCCGACTACACTCGTCAACAAATATTGGGAAACGTGTCCTTGTTGTTTCACCTCTAAAGAACAACATCAGTGGGAAAAGTGGCTCCCTCTCGCTAAATGGTGGTACAATTATTCCTACCATACTGCATCTAAAATGACTCCATATGAAGTAGTTTATGGTCACGCACATCCAGTAATTTTTCCATCCACCCCCATCAATTCACTAGTTCAGATAGTTGACATGGTTCTTCGAAATTGACATTATATTCTTCACCTCCTACAGGACAATCTTCACATGGCAAGAGCTCGCATGAAAAAACAGGCCGATCAACATCGTTTTGAGCACACCTTTCAAGTTGGTGATAATGGTTTTTCTTCATCTGGAGCCTTACAAGCAATCATCCTTGAAAGAAAAAGGGAATAAAATGCTCACTCCAAATATCTCTAGCCCATATATAGTTATTCAAAAGAATGGGTACGTTGCTTATCAATTGGAACTTCCTCCTTCTCTCATTCAACAACTGATTGGAACCAACATCAGCACACAAATTGTTTTACTAGAATGGGATAATGAAGGATTCATCATTTCAAAGTCAGAGGCCATCCTCGTTAAGCACACTTGTCAGCTTCTCTCTCGGTCCATCAAAAAGGTCTTCAATTCAGTGGGACAACATCAAACCAGAGGATGCTACATGGGAACCACTCCAGATTCTGCAATAGTTTCCACAACTTAAGCTTTGAGGACAAAGCTTCTCTAAGAGGGAGGGGATGTTAAGAAACCATGTCAACACTCCTCTTTATTTTGTTAGTATATTTTATTAGACGCATATTCTTTGTAATTCGTCCCATTAGTATGTTGTATTATCCCACATTCATGGGGATTAATAGTTGATGTTAAGTCATCAAGTTAGTATGTTGTATTATCCCACATTAATGAGGAGTAATAGTTGTTTATATTAGACTTAGTATATAACTAAGTGCTGAGGCCAATGAAATCATCGAAGAGTTATTTTGTATTGAGCTTTCTCAAAGGAGGTTACCCCCTCGAAGTGGAACGTGATCAATAAAACCTCTTTTGTGCTCCAATATTTCTATTATACTGTGCATTCTCATTGTTTATTGCAAGAGGTTCTCCATAGTGTTGTTGTTGAAAATGATTTGCTAATACAATTGTTTTGGAAAGTATCAATATCGATCTACATCAACCATTCAGAATAAGGTATGCTTCATATCCCTTATTGTTATATGCATTCATTTCTCTTGCATATTGGAATGGATTGATTTCTTGTGTCATTCATTCTATTGTCGTATACCCCATGCCATAGGAAGTTTATCTCTATAACAGAATTGGCGACTCTACAAAGTAGGTTCCTTATTTTTCTTTGGGGAATGGGTGCACAATGTGTTTGAATTGATGTATTTTTCTCTATGTTTCAGTTTTGGACCCAGAGGTATGTTTTCCCATTAGTGTCCTTTTGGATTAATTTTGTTCTTATCCTATCATTTTACCCCCTCTTTCTTCCTATACACAATTTTTTTCTTTACAATTGCGTATACACGTGGGTTTTGTCTAAACATGTGTGTATACACACGAGTTTTATGCAAACAATCGTGTGTTATTCTCTTTCAGAGGTGATTTCGATGATTGAAAGTTTTTGGGTGAACTTTGAATGTTATTTAGTCTTCCTAGGTATTGTTGGTGTCTATTTACTTCCTCTGTTTCTCACCAGAGACCTATTTAGTCTTTTTGCTTCTTAGTTAGGAGTTATTCTTGTCATCTTATTTCCTTTTTGTTTTGGTATTAGTGAATTATATTTCTTTTATCCCAGGTTCTTTCTTGGATGCTTCTTGATAGTTTCTACAGAGCCTAGGATTTTTAGAGTCTTGTTATTTCATTTACATACCATTTATTTCGAAAATAAAAAATATTTTATTTTTGGCATGTTCATGCATTTTTGCATTTTCACAGTACTTGGATTAGGTTTTCTTATTTGATTAGTAATAAAGATTTCATATAGGAATAGTTGCATTATCATTTGTAGGAAAAGTATGCATCTCATGCAGTGTCCCACCTCATTTTCACATTTAAAGACAAAATTGCACTTGGCGTTGTTTGTTAGGTGTGCATATTTACTTTCACCGCTAAGTCATAACATCATTGGTTGATGATGGTCATTTTATTTGAGTAATCAAAACCCCTAAAATAAGTGCTTAATTTAAAATAAATTACACATTTTTATTTGATAGGGTACATCAACAAAATTAGGATTTAGAGTCTTGGAATAATTTTTTGTGATTAAACTTCTCCAAGACTACTAAAAAAAACATAGTAGGTGTCTTCCCAAGTGAGAGAGTGATAACCTTGGTACAATTAGTGTTCTTAGGAGGCTCCTATTAGACACAAGTTTAGCACAAGGCAGCATACACGTTTTTGGTGGGGATTTCCCCTTTCCACTCTATACAACACTAGATATATTTCCAGGATCTTATTCATATATGGGGGATTTTTAGGTACCTTTGGTGCTTTCGAGATTTGGGATTTGCTACCCTTTCTATATTGTAGATCCCACCTATGAATTTTCACCAAATCATTGGCTATATTGGGGTGACCTTAGTTTCCTCAGCCTAAGTATCGCAGGGGGTAATAGAAAAGGTTATTTTGTGAGTTTCCTCACCATATAGGGCTCAGACAATAGAGTCCCTTTACGCGTTGAAGTCGAGGGCTACTACAATTGGTTAGACATCACTCGTTGTAGTCTATAGGAGTGTCAAGCCCCTCTTAGGAGAGACATACCTGCTACATTCAGGAGCTCATTTATCCTCCCCTTGGCTTGCTTTAATTTTGTCTTAGATTGTCTTAGGAGTGTTATCTATGTGCACTAGATTGCTCTAGGGATCGTAATTACTTTGAGTCTTTTTATTTTTATGAAGTCACCGTGCATTGAGGAGAATAATTTCTTTTTTCTTAAGGTTTAGTGGGTCTTATGCTTTCTACACCTCCTCCTCCTTTGTGGAAGAGAGAGAGGCAGTCTAGGTGGACTCATACTCACTGTGATTCACAAACTGATCTCACCATGAGTCATACATATGAGATCCTGAAGGCCCCTCCTTCTCTGTCCCATGGGGTAGGGAATGTGCTAGATAATGTATATGGGACTCTAGAAGAAGCTGGTCCTTTCAAGGTTAACACATCATATAATGCACAATCCTAATTTTTATATTATTTAAAAATGATCCTCGATATTCTTCGCATAGGTCGAGCAGTGAGACTCATTTGGTACTATATAGCACTAACCCTTTTATATTTCGCATACCAGACCTTTCGAATACTGTTTTGTCATTTAATGTTGGATTTGGTGTTCACCCTAGTACTATGCCTGGTGGAACTGCCATTAACTTCCATGTCGATAGGTTTGGTAGTGGTCACATTACACCTTCCACACCTGCTGTGGGAGGGTATCCATACCGTTTACCTAGGCCTAATACTAATGTCCCCATTCATAGAAATGGACCTAAACATGTGAAAATTGGAAACACAACTTATATTCCATCTTATGTTCCATCGCCCACTGCACTTTTTCCATCGACTGCATTTTTAATGTCGCAACCTCCCCATGACTCACATGGTCCTTTGGGCTGGAGTACTACCTCTAGCAATTTTTACCCCTCATCTTCCCACACTATAGTATCACTAGGATACATGCATCCTTATGCTTCGGCAAGTTATGTACCACCTTATATGTCCTGGTATCAACCTACTTATCAATCTTACAATTATGGCTATGTAGCACCCCAGTGTTAATGTATTCTAGAGAATAACATTCCCATGTATCCTTTTATGGTTCAAGCAGGGAAGGATATTATCCTATTGGCCAAGGCCATGGTATTTACAACAACCATACTTACATGAATAAGTCTTATCATGGGGCATGGAACTAGATGGCTCAACCTACGCTACCTTTCCTAATTACGCTGAAATTTCATGATATGTTGAGATTAACCAATTATACAGTATCTCATGATCCGACATGGTCAAATAGTTCCCTCCAATCTTCTTTCAGAGATTTTAAAAATTCAAAGGTAAGAGTGATAAGGACCTTGGTGAGCATGTTACTACTTTCCACGTATGATTCTCCTCGAATTCGTTGAACCATGATTTCATTCATTTATGACTATTTCAATGCACCCTCATGCAACTTGTGATGAAATGGTATATAGAGTAGCCTAAGGGCACATATCCAACATTCCATGAATTATACATGACTTTTATCAACCACTTTTAGCTAATTGTGCATTATGATGCCGATACTGAGCTCCTCTCGAATTTTTGACTAGATAAAGCCACACATTTCCCTGACCATATTCAAGAGTGGCATAGAAAAAAGTGGTTGATTAAGGCACACATTCCACCAGAGTTTCTTTTGGAATGGTTGCTCTAATCATTATTTCCATATATAGTGATGGATGTTTCCGCATATGGAGTGATGAACGAGGAACAAGCTATTTTTTGATCTCAACAAATAGACTTGATTTACACTCATTCTGGGCTCTTATATGAGATTATTTTGAATGCATCGTGGTCAAATTTTGATGCTAAGTTCAAACATGGGACACATGCTAATGGAATTGTTGGCTCTGGAAGTACTAAACCCATAGGCTTAGTCACGAATACAATGAATAATTTTTCTATAAACTAGTGTGCATCGGGACAAGCTACAACTTCGTATCATCCCACCCAATTAGAGGATGTTTAATCTATGCAATCGTCAAACCAGAAGGGTAGCCAACATCCCGAAAGGAATAAGAAAAATGAAGAAATAATTGTAAGGGTGGGAATAGGAATGGAAATTATAATGATGAAAAGAACAGTAATGATGTTGGTTGGGTACAAAAAGTCTAAATGTAAGGTTAGGTTCCCTTTCAAGATTTGTGGGCGATATCACCTCACTTACTTGTCCCCTCATATTGAAGATTCCTCAAAGTTCATTGCACAAAGCCAAGCTGTGTTGATGAACCCTTTACCACATAATAAAAATATGAATTTGATAACCTTTGACTCTGGAAGTGCTTTCAGTGGGCATCAAAATTGACCAAACACCAAAATCAGCCATGGGTACATTAACATGATGTCTGCCAAGAATTTTGTGACATGAGATAAAGATTATTGTTCATCGCAACACAACTTAGGAAAAGAACTTACTCCTCCTGAGGCCCCTTTGCATATCTATAAGCACATCGACAAGCTTGAAGTTATGCCTCACATTTGTAAGGGAGTCTTAAAGCATTTCAGTGACAATCCTAATGGCCGAGCTTCCCAGAAATATTCCATTATTGAGGATTTGGATCAGAGTCCTCGTGTGATTTCCACCTTAGAAGTCCTTCAAAATTTCCCTTTGCAGAGGAAAGCTTTGTTGTCCTCCCTAGGGATGGTTGATTCCCATCCTTCTACAATGATTAAATTTGAAACCCATGAAGTCCAACCTCACTTTCCTTACCATGTTCCTCTTCTAGTCCATGTGGAGTATATAAACCACACCATTAAACACACAATAATAGATGAAGATGTTGCGGCTTCTATTATGTCTTTATCATGTTGGAAGTGTATAGGTTCTCCCATGTTGTTAAGATATAGAACCATGTTGACTTCTTTTGATGGGAGATATTTTTTGACCGCATGGTATACTTCATTCTCTTTCATTCCAATTGGGAGGGAAGACCATGTCTACTGAGGTCAAGGTGGTTGATGTGCCCCTTGACTACGACTTTCTATTAGGTCGTAACTAGATTTACAATATGAAAGAGGTCACGTCATACCTCTTCTGAGTTGTTTTCTTCCCTTTTGAAGGGAGGATTTTCATGGTCGTGCATACATATTTTGATCATTTCGGTACGAAAGCATTGTCCGAAGGTATTATCATGGTCATTGATAATTATTAGCCAGGAACTGAGAATGTTGGGGTGGGAATGTATCTATAATTAATGGGATATTTCAATATTTATGCACTAATTCTTATGATAGGTTCCATCCTTGGTAGTGAATTGTCATCATTGAGTTTGACTAGTTTTTCCTTTTGCAATTGGAAGATCCTTGGATTCTACCTTCTCTGAGAACTTTGGATGTTGATATTAGACATACCAAGATGGACATGCCATTATCTATAGTGACAATTGCATATCAAGCTACTCATGCTCCCTTTATAGATCTGTGTCCTTCCTCTTCACGGATGAAGGAGAAGGACCCTTATGCACTTCCTTCTTGGGTGACCATGTCATCACACTATCATCATTCCTTTCATGACACTTTTCCTTCAAATGAAGCTATGCTCAAAGCCATGAATTGTTTATATGGGCCTTGGGAGGAGTTACACCATCGATCTTAATTTCTCCCAGATCTTGAATGTATTGAGTGTGATGACTATAGGGCAATCCTTAGTGAGAAGGTTGGTAGTCTCGTGGTCCCATTAGGCGCTCCTAGTAAGTTTGACAAAGGGAACATGGGTAATTTGTCATGGACTATCCCTATCAACATTTCTAGAACTCTTGGAAAGATTTAAAATGTTTACATTGGGGATTATTGTTCCCCGATGAGATTGAAGCATACACTAAGCTCTCCAAATAATTTTGATATTTTTTTGCTTGGTCATATGATGAAATTCCATGAATAGACCATTGCATTATTGAACATGGTTTGGAGCGATGAATCCCCCTAAGGAAACCACTATTAAGGAAGAGATAGAGAAATTTCTTAAGGATGGCTTTATCTATTTGGTTCCCTTGATTGAATGGGTATCCAATCTCATTTAGGTCTATAAGAAACAAGGGATTATCCATGTGTGTACTGATTTCCTCAACCTAAAAATATCTTGTCCTAAAGAGAAATTTCCCAGACCATTCATAGATCATATTTTTGATGAGTTTTCATGAATCGAGGTGTTCTCGTTCATGGATGGATTTTCAGGGTATAATCGAATTCAAATCAAACCCAAGGATCCACATAAAACAACTTTCATTTTTCCTTGGGGTACGTTTGCATAATATTTTTGATGAGTTTGCATGCATCGAGGTGTTTTAATTCATGGATGGATTTTCAGGGTATAATCGAATTCAGATCAAACCCAAGGATCAACATAAAACAACTTTCATTTTTCCTTGGGGTATGTTTGCATACCGAGAAATGCCTTTCTGCCTTAAAAATGTTGGAGCTACTTTTCAACGATCTATCACCTTCACTTTTCACAACCTTAAGTGGATTATTGAAGTGTATCTCAATGATTTAGCTTCTCACTCACAATTGAGAAGTGATAATCCTGACCATTTATGCTTGGTTTTCAAAATATGTCACCGATAACAAATCCGGTTAAATAAAAAAAGTGCATATTTTGTGTGAAAGTAGGTCTCCTATTGGGGTTTATCATTTCTAAGGAGGGGATTAGGGTCAACCCTTTAAAGGTTGAGGCAATACTTGGATTGTCCCCCCTTTGCATGATTAGAAACCTTCAGAGTTTGCAAGGGATGGATAAATTCTTATGGAGGTTTGTTGCCAATTTACCCATTTTACCAATGGTTCCATGCTCCTTTTGAAGAAATACACTGCTTTTATCTAGGATGAGAGAACCCATCAGTCTTTGAATTCATTGAATAAATCCTTAGCATCAGTCCATGTCCTTAGTCCACCCAACTATAGCTGGGATTTCTTGTTATATGTGGCTGTGTCTCAAGAGACGATTGATATGGTTTTGGTTCAAGAGAATGAAGGTCTCTAAGAGCACGTTATCTATTATCTTAGCCGAAACCTCATTGATGCAAAAACTCGTTATACTCATGTCGAGAAGCTAGCTTTAGCTACCAGCAATGCGCTTCAATGCTTGAGACATTACATACTCCATCGCTAGAATTTGATTGTGGCTCACATCAATCCATTTCAGTTCGTCCTCACCGGAATGATGATAGGGGGAAAATGCAATAAATGGATTGTGATTTCTCAAGAGTTTGATCTTGAGTTTGCTTCGGCAAAGTCAAAGAAATCGTTGATTTTTGTGCAGCTCATATCATATTTTCCTAGTTTGGATGAATTCAGGGTCCATGAAGACTCTTTTGTGGCTGAGCATATTTTTCTTGTTTCTACTATGGAGCCATGGTATGGGGATATTATCATCTATTTGCAGACATTGAAGGTTCCTTCTCACCTCTCATAGGATGAGCATTGATGGTTACCTCATGTACCTTAAAACAACCTCGTTGTTGGTCACACTTTGTATCACAATGGGGTTGATTCCATTTTTTCATCTATGTTTGACTCATGAGGAGGTTGAGACTATGCTGAATCATTGCCACAGAGGGGTGTGTGGTGATCATTTATCTGGGTTTGCTACAACCCAAAATATTTTGAGAGAGGGTTATTTTTGGTCATAAATATTCAAGGATTGTGTCAATGCTGTCAAGAAGCACCACCCTTGCCAGGTGTTTGCATGGAATATGAATTTGCATCCTACCCCATTACATCTGATTATCACTGTTGGTCCCTTCACCAAGTGGGGGACTGATTTTATGGCTTGCAACCCATCTTTTGTTGGGGGGCATCATCATATCATAGTGGATGTTTATTACTTTGCGAAATGTGCAGAGGCTATGCCCACTATCAAAGCCAACAGTGAGATAACCATGCATTTCATTTTCAATTGGATTATCACCCGGTTTTGTTTAGCAAGAGAGATTATCACTGACCACAGTAGGAACATTCAAAAAAATATGATGACTGAGCTATATTTGAAGTTGGGATATAAGAAAGAACACTCTTCTTCTTATTATCCTCAAGCGAATGGATAGGTTGAAGCTGTGAATAAGTCCCTTAATTCTATTCTCCAAAGAACAATCACACAAAGCAAGACTAATTGGAATATCATGTTGTATCCTTCTTTGTAGGCCCAACGAACCGTAGCTAAGTTTTCCACCAGTTTTCTCCATATCAGTTGGTGCATGGGGTGGAGTCAATTTTACCGATTGAATGTGAAATCCCTTATTTGAAGCTAGCTGTAGAAATTTTGTCGAAAACTTATGAGTTAGTGGAAAGTCTGGTCCGCTTAGAGCAACTTGATGCACAACGTCGAGAATCCTTAGTGGTTATTAAATTAAACAAGCGTCACGTTAAGGATGAATATGTTAAGTCTGTATTTCCCCTACCATTATTGAAGGTGACTTGGTCCTCTTGTATGACCAAGCTAGTGAACCATTAGGGGTAGGAAAGTTGAACCCCATGTGGCATGGGCCTTACATGTGGCATGGGCCTTAATTGCCTTACATAGACACAGGATTATGAGCGGGTATATTATAATTAGAAATCCTTGACGGAGTCTAGAAATGGTCTCTATCTCAAAAAGTACTATGCGTAATTCTCAGCCAAGGCTGGTACTTTGTATATTGTTGTATAGTTGCATAGTTTAGTTCTGGTGTTCTCGTGGTGATTGAGTTTGTTGAATTGCTTCTGTTTCTTGTGGCATGTGTTGACAGAGTCTTTGATATATGTAGGATACGCTGATGGTGCCATGTTAATACTCACTTTATTAAAATTAACATAGTTAATCAGGCACTAGTCACACACAACCAAACTAGATTAATGAAGAAAATTAAATAATCATTGTATATTCTTAATCAATGATAATTAATTAGATTCGCATAATTAAAATCTCTCCTGTACTTAGGAATATTGCTTTGTCTTTGACAAAGCTGTCTTAGATGCCACATACTCATCGTGCCCACCCTGCATAAAATATGATGTATCAATATTAATATGTATTAAATGTGCCAATCCCTACTATAAATATGTAAATCATGATGATAAATAAAAAAAAAATAATGTTCTTACAAGTAATGGTGAAGCTCCAAAATGATATGCAACATTGACCGCTTCATCCATATCATTAGCATCAATGCGAGGAGTATGGGATTCTCGGTCTCATTGGACACCGGCTATAAATGTTTCCCTATAAATTGCTAGATACTTAAAATATAAATAATTTATGGAACAATTGAAAATTGTGATATAAAAAATAATAAACTATGCGAACAATGATTTTGACATACATATTGGAGCTTCCCATCGCTGCAAACTTTGAAGAAGGCCCAGAGCATATGCTTCGACAAGTTGTGCAAGGATGTGACATGACATGGCACTTTGAACCCTCCACATGTCCACTATGATCTCTAGATATAGTAGGGTTGGGAGACCTAACAAGATCCTTTGTGTCTGATGGTCGAACCCCATATGTGTTAACCCTAGATGGGTGAGCCGCAGATGTTCCAGCCCCAGATGTTCCAACCACTTGGCCTACATTTCCCTCGACAATAGTCCCATGTCGAAGCAATGAATCTTCCAAATTGAATAATGCCTCCTATGTGTCATCAATAGAAGGACTTGCAGGAGGATATAAATGAGGGGGTTTTGTGTGCATGGAGTTCATTGCACACAGTTTGGGTCAATCCTCACCCTTTCCTATCTCGGGGCATCCCATGTCCTACGCCCTGGAACTCTAAAATATCATAGTAATTTACATGTTTACCCAATATACATTCGACATACAATTTCCTGAGGAAATAGAATGGGATGTCTCTATTCCCATGAGGTTCTTCATCAAAGACTATGTACCAATGATCCATCCAGTTGGCTTTAATATTTGGTCCTATGCACTAGTCTATAGAAATGTGTGGTCAGCTAGTGGGAGGAACCAATTGAGTGCTAAGGTCTCAGAATAGTGAAAAAAGATGGTCTTTTGTTATCTTTAATTTCTTTACGACTTTGTAGCTCAGCCCATTGGAATAGTATTGCCTCTCAGAATCCTTGTAGGAGCTAATGTTGTACAATACTCCCATGAAATTGGAAACTGTATTTATAATGTTATCTAGTGCCTCTCCCAATGATCGTTTTATGTGGTCCCGCCCTCTAAAAAGTGAACTAAGGTGTCTCAATGCACCCAAATGTGCAAGGATCTCAGAATTCCTATCATGTTCCTCTTCCATTGTTTTGGGTTTGGGTTTGGCTTATTGGTGGCGTGGTTTTGGAAATTTTTTTCACAGGATTGGTGTGGTCCATTAATATAAAAACAACCAATTTTAAAAAGAATTAATATTTTATTCTTTGTTTTAACTAAAAATTTATTAAATTAAAAGAAAAAATCCAAAAAATTCTTAACTAATCCAAAACAAAAAATAAAAACAATTATTTCCTAATCCTAAAACAAAAAATCAAAGAAACTCTTACCTTCCATTGCATTGAACCTTGTCGATCTCGTCCCTCAAAATGTGCTCTCCAAATCGTACGCACTCTAAATCACCTTCCTGATATTTCTCGCTTCCGTTCTGTGCGTCTTGCAATGCAAAATAAGCTAATAAAAGATGTGGGGCTGCATTTTGTTTTTTAAGTTTTACATATCACAAGTGTGATATAGCCTACTCATCACTAGCTTTTGCTTTGGTTTTATGCTCGGGTTTTTCCAAAACGAAAGCATCCATAGCACATATGCATTGTGGATTTTGTTTTTGGGCTTGCATTTTGGATTTTTATAATGAAACTAAAAAGTAGAGCCATATTCATGCGCGTGCCCTCCAATAAATTTGTATTAACCTTTAAATTAACTATTAGATACCACTATTATATTAAGTCGAGTGCCGATACAACTATGAGCTTAACAATAACAAATTAAGTGTTTTTTATATTGGATTAATTCTCAGATACAAGAAATTAACAATTTCTTTACAAAAAGAATATTATTATTGTATCAAATATATACCTCTTGACATATTCCAAACATATTAATTTTATTAATATGATTGTTGCTAGTGCTTAAATATTGTAAAAATTATTGCTCACAACTTTTTTTTTTAATTTGAACAACTTATATATCTCTATTAATGTTCAATGAAAACTTATGTTAAACAATAATTTATTATTCTAATTCAATTCACAATTTATTTTAATGGAAATGGAAGAAATGATATAAAAAATAATTTATATAAGCGATGTTAATTAGAAAAAAACAATTAAAAAAAATTGATCCTAAACTAATTCATTCAAACTAAGTTATCAACAGAAGACATTAGAAATAGGGATATCTAAAAGAGATAAATAAAATCAAAATTGTGAATATATATTAATTATTTCCTCATATCACTTATCCTAGAGAATCCTTTGTGAACATACATACAAACTGAAAATTCTATTCTATAAATGAAATCATCTAAAAGATGTAGCTATTCGTGTCACCATCACCTATTTTTGAACGGTATCATCATTTTCCGCTTTCAAAAGCTTGAACCATCACCTATTTTGTTCAAAATAATGGAATAAGTGTTGATAGTTATATTATACTTAATATTTCTGTCACTATTACTTAGATAATACCTGCTCAATTATTTTATCTATTGCTGAGCGTGGTGGAAATCGTGTTCATCTCTACCCATACTATTGTTACATGAAAGGTGTAGTATACTCTTATTATCATGTTACTTTTTCTTTTATTATATGATGCAATATGATTAACTATTATCTTTTTAGGAATTTTTTTTAACTGAAATTTAATTTTTTAAATATTATTGTAAAGGTAACATTTTACCGAAAATATTGAAATGCAGATTATAGTTTTTATTTTTTCCATAAGATTAAAACAAATTCTAATTTTTATTTTTCTTCAAAGAAACTATAAAACGAGGTTTTACTTTGAAAGCGTTACATGTTTTTGGCACTAATGACACAAGATTTCAAAAATACGATGGCTATTGCACAACCTAAATTGTAATCTGAGCCATCTTCTTGCAGAAAATGGACAATTGTACTAATACAAGATTCTTAAACTTAGTTTATAAAAGAAAAATGATAAAATCCATTAATCTTCGTCATCATATGGATTAGACACAATGCATTGGTTTCAGTTCAAAGTAATCCCAAGCATTTTACTGGATCTTGCATAACAACCATTCTGGACAATATACAATCTTTATGAAAAGGTTGAAGCCACAGCTGAAACAATAAAGCCATTGTTAATTGTTAGTGACACATTAAAATTAACACTCATCAAATATAAATACCTGGACTACAAAATAATTACAAAATCAATTTAAATAGTATTATTTTGAATAATTAAATTACCATTTAATAAAATTAAATACTAAGAACAAACTATTTTCATAATATTCAAAATAACGTTGAAACATTAAAGATATTGTTAATTGTCATAAAAAAATTGAAAACTAACACTATCATCAAACATAAATACCTACATTATATAATAGCAATTAAACAAAAAGTATAAATAAATACCATAATAAACTTTCAAAGTGAAAATTTTCAATACACAAAGTTACACTGAATAAGCATTAAGCCAATGTCACATCTCTAACGTCTACTAAATTTTCATTGAAAATTATATGTCATTCAAATGGATTCAGACATATAGATCTATTCTTTGATAGTTTTCTTGATGTTAATAATTTTTTTAAATATAAACAAATAATTGATATTGTTGTTTTTATTTAATTTTAAGATTAAATAAAAAAAAAATATATATATATAAACTTGATATTATTTTAAAGAAGATGATTTATAACAAGGAATGGAAACTAAGATAAATGTGTATGACATGGATACTATTACACAAAGAATGAAAGAACATGAAAACTAAAATATGATACACATGTAACACATAATTTATGAGTTTAAAATAAAAACAAGTAATAATAAATCATAACTAGTTAAATAATCTATATAACACTTAATTTAATTAATTCCAAAACAAACAAGTTTTGCAATACTCTTCAATAGTTTTTACATTGCAATTGTGATATAAGATTTTATATTTATATATATATATATATATATATATATAACAACATTCTACATTTCTTTTAACTATTTTCATTGCAGTTGTGGTGTAAGATTCTACATATATTCAAAAACATTTTGTTAAATAAATAATAAACTTATTTGTGGACATTTATAAATTTTCATTAAACATGCAAAGATTTAGATTATTTGCTTTAAAGTTTACTTCTCTCTTTTGAGCTAGTTAAGAACCAGACCTTCCATTCTGGTCTCTCCATTTCGTCATCCAATTTATGAACATGAAAACCTGAAGGGTTGGGAGTTACAGTTTCATCCTTCTCTATTTTGAAAATTATATAAAATGTATACTGTAAATCAATTGCTCAACAACTAATAAATAAATAATTTCATAAAAATGAAAAATAAAGATGCGTGTTATTTTCTATACCTGCCTAACAAAGTTGCTTTCACCTTCCCAAATTTCTTTTCAATTCTACCCATTGCGATAGCTATCACCATAACACACTTATAGTCTTGCAACTCATCATACGACAAATCGACTCTAAAAAGAGTTATAATTTTCGGAGAACACATTCATGAAAGACTACAGTTGTCAAACTCATTGAAGCGCAAATCAACTCTAATAATAGTTCGAAGTCTCACTGAACATGAGTGAGGTTTATATAAATCATGGCACTGTTTTCAATATGGTGCTCATGAAAATGGTATGTTCAGACGAACGGAAAATATGAAAAGCTCGTCATGGGACTATTGCCTATTGCCTTACTGTGTTTGGGATGAAAAGCTCATCATGGGACTATTGCCTATTGCCTTACTGTGTTTGGGATGAAAAGATCTCTCTCACCAAACACATGACTAACAATCACTAGTTTCGCATGACTGATTATGTCGTCGAATCAGTTAGTGGAAAACTTTGATACACATACACTATATGTCCGCCGGAAAGTTAATGTGATTTTAGTGCAAACCCGGCAGGGCATAGTTTAGATAAGTGGCATGGCATAATATACTTATAGTTGAGTTGGGTTAGTGTAAAAAAATTATACCACATCACATCTCAATTTAACCGGAGAGTTGAAGCTTAACATCTTTATTGATTATATGAAAAATCATTAATTCCCTTATAGTTAAGGCTTACCTGAATTATATTTATTTATGGTGAGCGCTTTAGTTATGTTAAAGGGTTATATAAATTAAAATCACTTGTGTTCGATATTTATGTTTATTTCTATTGAAAATGCAAATAAAATGAGTATGAGAGAAGCGAGAGTTTTGAAATTTAGTATTTAGAAATTTGGAGAAACATTTCTACATTATCATATTTGTGATGAGTGAAAAGTTTAGGAAAGTTAATATTGTGACAAATATTTTGAAATTGCACTTTAGTTTTGTTGTTCACATGACATTCTATGAGAAAGTGATGTTTAATTCCAATTTTCCTAATGTTACAAGACAACAAATTCTTTCATCCCATGGATTTTTAGGAATTGTCAATATCCTTAACTATGGATCTCGTGAGAGTTTGTTCTTGTACTTTAGGAATGCTCATTTTCATCTTTACGCTAGTGAAAACATAGAGATATTTAGTTTGTTCTTGTACTTTAGGAATGCTCATTTTCATCTTTACGCTAGGGAAAACATAGAGATATTTTTTATCTTCTAAATCATGGTCGATCGCCTGGTTATACTATTTTAATTTTCTCTTATCCTCTAATTGTTTATTCCATCACAACTTCTCATTAAATTTGGATATAATTTTACTTTTAATAATATCACTATTCTACAAAGTGGCCTCTTCCTCAAATCCCCAATGATTTTAGCCAAAACATAGCATCTTTGCACTAACCTTGCTTGAACCAAAAGTTGTTTTGACTAGAGAATGAAGAAATCATGGGAAGCCTCTTTTCACCTATTTTGTTTATCATGTTATTGTACATTAACTACCTAGTCATAGCCATGCTCTCATTGGGGAAAAAACCCACTTCTATGAGAGGATAGAAAAAGTTTATAAGTTCGTCACACTCCATCAACAAGAAAGGAATATTATAGTCTAAAATGTTTTGTTAGAGCCTATTAATCTAGTTCATGTGATCCTAGAATGTGTACTTAGAAATCGAGATAAAATAAAAATTACCATACATTAATTAAATAAATAAACTAGCAATTGCCCCACAAAAGTGCAAAATCGCATTAATATAGTATACCTCTTAAAATATCATACTAGTTGACCATTGTGATGATAAAAATCTTACCTCTCAAACTACAAATAATGCAGCAATTATCAATATGTTCAAACATAAGACACATCTAAATGAAGGAAAATAATTTTAGGCCAATCAAATGAGTGTGATTGAACATGGTGTTCTTCGAAGGTTTCTAAATCAAACATTTTTCTTAGAATTTCTTATATTTTATATTTGTTGAATTAGTAAATTCATAAAAAATTATCTAGGCATCAAAATTCTAAAAGGTAAGGAATTAAAAATAAGGCTGATAAATGTGGTTTCTATATGATTTGAATTGAAGGTTGGATTTGTTTTAATGTTTGATGGGATTCCATTTCTCAACATGCATTTTATTATCATTAATGGATGGGATTTGTATAATGATTGTCCTTGGATTACTTTATAAATTAGTTTTGGTCGAGATTCAATTCAAATAGTGCAAATTCCAGATGAAGATGGCGTTATAAGCATGACTCAATCACTTGGAAAAAATCAACAAAAACAAAAACTTCATAATGGCTATAAAGAAGGTCAAATTCGATGCTCATAAAAGATAACAATAGGGTTAAATCCTACAAGGAAATCATTTAGTTATATCATTTTAAGGTTTCCAACTTGATCTCTAAATTGATACAATTTTGCAGTTTGTTAGGCAATGAAAAAATTCAAAATGAGGTCATAACATTTGAAGAAGTTGGTAAACTAATAGAACAAATTGTATGTAGGAGATAAAGGTTGACCTTCAGGTTTGCGACAAGCTTTAGCTTACAAGAGCCTTCAAAAGAAATGGACCACCTAGGTAAGAAGNTTCTTTTTTATTTTGTTAAAAAGAGAAAAATCATTATGACATCTAACTTTCTTCATCATTATTGCTATTCAATTTTTTGCACTTTCTTCCACCACAATATTATTATGTCTTATTTGAATTCATGTTTATCTATATTTCTAAGATTATTTTGATCACATTTAAAATTCATCTTAAATATATTGTGAAGAAATCAACTAATTTATATCAATTCAATAAAATGAATGAATTTAATACAATTAAGAAAATATGTGACACACATAGCCACACATCTAAGATGTTTCCTTGACTATTTTGAAAAAAGAAATCTTATTTTAGAAATTCACATTTATTACTTATATATTATTGAATTAAAGGGTTGATGCACAATCTTGGACTCCTTTAAAGACACTTTAGATGCCACATAATACTGGAAAAACCTCGAACCTCTAACTTTAGGTGAGAATTAGGGGTACTTCCCTAATGTATTTGAAGATGAGGTAAAAAGACAAAAGATAGGTAATTGAATCAACTTTCACAATATATACCATTTATGCAGAAAAAGTGTGTGTAAATGATTATAAAATTAGTTTCCATTAAATTGGGTTTTCAAAATTTTTGCACATCATAACATATAGGTTTGTGCGGGTGCAACAATATATTCAAGGTAAATGATGTCAATTTTGTATAAAATATTGCAAACATGTACAGGACATATGGTCCTAGTCCAACACTATCTACTAATATTGTTTCATGAATTATTATTTTTTTATTAATTATTGAAGTCATAAAATATCGAAATGAAAACATTCTATGTAGGTGCAACACTTTAGAGGAAAAAAATAATGAAATCCTTGATTTCTATATATAATATTATATAAATTGCTCTCTTCTATTGTACCATATATTTTTCTTTAAAAATGGCGAAGAAAATCAGAAGTTATATAAAAAACAATTGATGTGTCTATTTTTTAAAACTATCGTGTGTCATTCAGAAAATGAATAATAAATAATTAAAACATACATTTGAAGGAAAACATTACATGTTCAGAATCGTAAGATGGTACTTACAATATTTTAAGTTTTCATAAAAAATTATTTTTTTTGCAAACCAAAACACACCATCGAAACAAAGCATGTTGATAGAATTGTAAAATACAGGAAATAGCCATGGTTTTTTCGTCCTAGCCAATAGTTTCGGTAGTCTGAAGCTAATTTTGAACATAATTCCAAACCTTATTCCCACTGAGTTTTCAAATTTTTAAAACATGCATGTGCATTATAATGCATATGCATTATAAGTTATTCATATCACATATGTGATATAGTGCATATATGATTCATATCGCATATGCATGATAATGCATATGCATTTTTGCTTAACTAATTTTGTACGAGAGTAGAAAAGAGTAATGGCACCCTTATCGCATTATAATACAATTTAGACTCCCAATATTGCATCAAAATGGTCTATGGGGTGGCTCATAGCCCAACATTACATTGGTTAACAGGGGTGGGGGGGGGGTCAAAGGAGGGAGAGGAAGGTGTAGAGGGAATCATGGGAGGGAGGGATTGCTAGGATACATAGATGGGGAAATGAAGGGAGGAGAAATATAAGGGGAAGGGAGGGATGGTTATGGGAGATATATGAGGGGGGAATGGAGGGATGACAAATATAAAGGGATGGGATTGGTGGGAGGGAGGGCCTTGGGGTCTTAGACATTGTCAAGGGATGAAAGCTCTACTTTAGGCCCTAACTGAAGCTTCTAGGCATCTAGGACCACCGATAACACCTTAAACCACCATATGTTACCTCTTGAGGCCATTCTTAGCTTTGTGTGTGGGCATTGACACCATTAGGTTGTTTCAATCACTGATGATGGGTTTAGAGACCTTTGACATGGTTGAGCAATCTTGAAACCTAGGCCGTAGACACTAAAGGAAGCTTCCAGGCATCCAAAGGAAAGAATAATGTATCAATCCACCACACATGACCTCTCTAGGTGGTCTTTGGCCTTAGATTAGGGATATGCAATTGATTGATCATTTTGTTTAAAAAAGCTACGGGTTTCAGGGCCCTAACATAGTGGATGTGTGGGTACCATTACGAAGAAAAGGGTAACTTCAAGATGTCATGGCTAGTCATTTCAATTGTTTTTCATGTTCATGGATTCCTATCACATGATTTGACATGTCAAAATCATGGACACGATTTCCATGAGTAATTGAAATTGGAAACTATTATCAAGAAAGGAGAAAGCATCAGGCTCTGTGGACTCTACAAAATCCTTCATCTTTCAAATTTTATATATGTAATTTCAGAGGGGCCATGCTATATGGAGTATCAAATGGCTTACAATAAATACTAGTTACTAAATCTTGAAAATGGGCGAAATATCATTACTAAATCTTGAAAACCATTGAGATATTTAATATGCATATAAACATTCATTACACTGATGGCCACACACTTGTTTGAAGAAATCTGGTACAAGATGATCTATTCTATTCTATGGACCATACATTTTCAAACATCGATGAACAACCTTCACATGAAAAGAAACTCACCCCCATTACTTTGAAAATGACGTTTCAATGTCATTTATATAATAAGTTCACTATCTTCAAGACCAAAAGCTCAATTGATCAACATCTTACCCATAACTATTGTAAAATAATTCACCAATCAATCGCATATCCCTAATATAAGGCCAAAGACCCCCTAGAGAGGTCATGTGTGGTGGATTGATACATTATTCTTTCCTCTTAATCCCTAGAAGCTTCTTTATTGTCTACAACTTGGGTTTCATGATCACTCATCCATGTCAAAGGTCTCTAAACCTATCATTAGTGATTAAAACGACCTAATGGTCTCAATTCCCACACACAAATATAAGAATGGCGTCAAGAGGTAACATATGGTGGTCCTAGATGCCTAGAAGCTTGAGTTAGGGCTTAAAGTAGAGGTTTCATCCCTTGACAATGTATAAGACCCCAGGGCCCTCACTCCCACTTATATTTATTCCCCTCTAAAAAATCCCTTCCCTTTATATTTTTCCTCCCTCCATCCCCCCCCATATCTCTCCCATACCCATCCCTCTCTTCCCCTTATATTTTGCCTCCCTTCATCTCCCCCATATATGTCCCCTACACATCCCTCCCTCCCATGGTTCTCTCTACACCTTCCTCTTCCTCCTTTGGATCCCCCCCACCTCTTAACCAATGTAATGTTGGGCCATAAACGACCCCATAGACCATTTCGATGGAAGATTTAGAGTCTAAATGATAATTGGATAAGTGTGCCCTTATAGGTTTTTGGATGGGAGTGATGGGTCTCTGGAAATTGACTATAGTCATGGAAGAGTAGCCAATAAGTCCCTAAATCAACACACATTCCTTATAGATGTAATATTTTTCCTTTAGTGGGATATGGGTGTCATTATGATGTTTTATGCACTAAGGATGGGTCTCGGGGTATTAACCATGGTAATGGGACAATAGTGTAACTGAAACAAGTCTTAAACCATTGCACCTACCCTGTAAAGGGGATATTTAGCCTTATCATGGGATATATGTGGGTTGATGCACAATCATGGACTCCTTTAAAGACACTTTAGATGCCACATAATACCAGAAAAAATGGGAAACTATGACTTTAGGTGACAATTAGGGGTACTTCCCTAACTTATTTGAAGATGAAGTAAAAAGAGAAAAGATAGGTAATTGTATCAGCCTTCACAATATATATCATTTATGCAAACAAAATATGTGTAAATGATTATAATATTAGTTTCCGTGAAATTGGGTTTTCAAATTTTCAGCACATCTTAACATATATGTTTGTGCGGGTGCAGCAATATATGAGGATGGTGTCAATTTGGGATAAAATATTGCAGACATATAAAGGACATATGGGCCTAGTGCAACACTATTTATTCAGATTTTTTTCATGAATTATTGTTTTTATTATTAATTATTGAAGTCACAAAATCTTGAAATTAAAATGTTATGTGCGGGTGCAACACTTTAGGGTCAAAAATGAATGAAATCCTTGATTTCTAAATATAAGATCGTAGAGCTTGATCTCATATAGTGCACCATATAGTTTTCTTTCGAAATGGTGATGGAAATCAAACGTTATATAAAAAACAATCGATGTATCTATTTTCAAAAACTAACATGTGTCATTTAGAAAAATAATTATAAATAAATAAAAACATAGTTTTGAAGGAAAAAATTACATATTCATAATCATAAGATCCTACTCTACAATATTCTAAATTTTCATAAAAATATTGTATATGTCATAGCAAAACACGCCATCTAAACTAAGCATATTGATAGAGTTCTAAAAGACAAGAAATAGCCTTGGTTTGTTTGTCCTAGCCAATAGGTTCGATAGTCCGAAGTTATTTTCGAACATAATGCCAAACCTTATTCCTGCCAATTTTTTTAATTTTAAAATAACACATATGCATTATAGCTTATTCATATTGCATATGCGATATAACGCATATGAAATATGATAAAGCTATAATGCATATGTGTTATAACACATATGCGTTTTTGCTTAACTAATTTGGTATGAGAATAAAAAGGAGTAATGGCATCCTTATCCCATTATGATACCATTTAGACAACAATATGATGGAAACAAATAATTTCTCTTTTTAATGTTGAATGAAGCCATGGGCTATGCATCTAAGAAAATAGGGCGGTGAACGAAGCCATGGGATGTGCATCCAAGAAAACAATAATTCCTCTCGTCCTTTGATCTATTCAGCTTCAAGGGAAAATTTTCAACATTAACAGAGAGATTGAAGATTGATTTATGTCAGCACTCAAAGGACATTATAAAGTCACAAGAATGCTTGTTTGGTAGCTCTTTTGGATGTAAAAAAGACATAATGAGTATGGATGGATCAACGCACGCTCTCACTGCAAACCACTAGTGATTATTCATCGTTAGGCGATAGGTGACTTTAATCAACATTGTTATAGTTATCATGTTCTTTTAATCGTCATCGCATTCTTTTAATCCTTGATTAAGGATGTCCAGTTCTTTTAATCTTTTATCAAGCATGGATGGCCAAAATTCAATCAAATGGCATATATATCTTAAAAATATTTATCATCCACCATGTATAGAGCCAAAGTTTCAAATTCATCATCCTCATCATCATAGTCATCACCCACATCATCATCATCATCATAGTCATCATCCTCACCCTCATCATCATCACCATCATTGTTTGTCATCATTGTCATCATCATCATCATCATCATCATCATTATCATCATCATCCTTATCATACTCCTCCTCATCATCATCATTATCATCACCCTCATCCTCCATAATCATCATCATCATTGTTCATCATCATCATCATCATCATCATCACCATCATCATCCTCATAATCACCATTGTCGTCATCATCATCATCACCATCCTCCTCCTCCTCCTCTTCATCATCATCCACATCCTCATTGCCATCATCATCATCATCAACCTCATTCTCATCATCATCATCATCATCATCACCACCACCACCCTCATCCTCATCCTCATCATCATAGTCATCATCCTCATCCTCATCATCATAGTCATCATCCTCATCAGCATCACTATCATTATTCGTCATCATCATAATCATCATCATTATCAACCTTATCATCACCATCATTAGCATCACCACCCTCATCCTCATCATCATCACCATCATCATCACCATCATCATCATCATCATCATCATCACCACCCTCATCATCATCATCATCATCATCACCACCCTCATCCTCATCATAAACATCACTGTCATCATCATGATCATGATCATAGTCATCATAATCCTCATCATCACCATCATTCTTCATCATCATCGTCATCGTCGTCATCATCGTCATCATTGTTGTTGTCATCCTCATCACCACCTTCATCATCATCATCATCATCATTGTCATCATCATCATCATCATCACCCTCATCCTTGTCATCAAAATCATAATCATCATCGCCCTCCTATCATCATCTCCATCATTGTTCATCATCATCATCATCATCATCATCATCATCCTCACCATCATCATCCCCATCATCATCATCATCATCACCATCATTGATAATCATTGTCACCATCATCATCGCCATCAGTGTTCATCATCATCGTCACCATCCTCCTCCTCCTCATCATCATCATCATCATCATCATCACCATCATCATCCTCATCCTCATCCTTGTCCTCACCATCATCACCCTCATCCTCATCATCACCATCATGGTCATCATCATCATCACCCTCATGGACATCATCATCATCATAGTGATCATCCTCCTCATCACCATCATCACCATCACCCTCCCCCTCCCCATCATCATTATCATCACCACCCTCATCCTCATCATCATCATCATCATTGTCATCATCATCATCATCATCATCCTCATTCTCATCATGATCATCATAGTCATCCTCCTCCTCCTCCTCCTCCTCATCACGATCGTTGTTCATCATCATCGTAATCATCACCATCATCCTCACCATCATCATCATCATCATCATCATCATCATCATCCTCACCCTCCTCGTCCTCGTCCTCCTCCTCATCATCACCACCCTCATCCTAATCCTCATCATCATTGTCATCATCATCATCATCATTACCCTTATCCTCATCCTCATCATCATAGTCATCATCCTCCTCCTCATCATCACCGTCATTATTCATCATCATTGTCATCATCATCATCATCCTCATCATCAACCTCACCATCATTGATCATCATCATGATCATCATCACCACCACCATTGTTCATCATCATTGTCATCATCATCACCATTATCACCATCATCATCCTCATCCTTACCAGCATCATCATCATCATCACCCTCATCCTCATCATCACCATCATGGTCATCATCATAGTGATCATCATCATCATCATCATCACCCTCATCATCATCACCCTCATCCTCATCATCATAGTCATCATCCTCATCATCATCATTATCATCACCCTCATCCTCCTCATCATCATCATACTCATCATCCTCCCCCTACTCATCACCATCATCACCGTCATCATCGCCATCAAGCAGAGGGAGACAAAACAGGATGAAGGGGCCTAGGAAATTGCGGCAAGTCTAAAAAGGGAAGATCCAAGTCGAGATTCAGAACAATAGAGTGCTGGAACTATGGTAAGAAAGGACATCTGAAGAAAGACTACAAAGCTCCTAAGAAAAAAGGAGACAAACATCAAGAGAGTACTCAGGAAGTGAATGTAACCGGTGATGTGTTACAAGATGCTTTGATTCTTGCATTAGGTAATATTAGTGATTACTAGGTAATAGATTCAGGGGCTTAATGTCATGCTACACCCCATAGGAAATTATTTCATTATTATGTTCAAGGTGGTTTTGGGCATGTGCTATTGGGGGATGATGAACCATGTAAAATTGTTGGAAAGGGTAAGGTACATATTAAGTTACATAATGGAAGTGAATGGCTGCTAAAGGATGTAAGGCACATTCCTGCTATGAAAAGAAATATTATCTCAATAGGGCAGTTGGGAGATAGCGGTTGTTTGTTTATGTTTGGAGAAACACGGTGGAATATCACTAAAGGATAAATTGTAATTGCAAAAGGAGATAGGATAGGTACATTATATTTATGTCCTCATAATACTGATTATTCTATCTCTATAGCTTCCACAGAAATAGGTGCAGCATTGTGGCATCATAGGCTTGGCCACATGAGTGAGAAGGGGATGCAGATTCTCCACTCAAGGAAACTGCTTCCTAATATGAAGCAGTCAAGTTTGGAATTTTGTGAGAACTGTGTTTACGGAAAATAGAAGAGTGTTAGATTTCTCAGGGTTGGGAAACAAAATAAGAATGAAAAGTTAGAGCTTGTCCATACAGATGTATGGGGACCATCTCAGGTACAATCTCTTGGTGGCTCTCGTTATTATGTTACTTTTATTGATGATGCAACTAGAAAAACTTGGGTTTATTGCATTAGACAAAAATATGATGTGTTTGATACTTTTTAAGAAGTCGAAAGATTTGGCAGAGAATGAGACAGGAAAATGGTTGAAATGTCTCATATCTGATAATGGAGGCGAGTACTCCAGTAAAGAGTTTGACAGTTACTGTTCACACAATGGGATTTGCAGAGAGAAGACAGTCCCTAGAACACCCCAAGAAAATGGTGTGTCAGAAAGGATGAAGAGAACAATCATGGAGCATGAAAGGTGTATGAGATTGCATGTAGGGCCACCCTTACAATTTTGGGCTGATGCTATAAACACTACTGTTTATTTAATAAACAGAGGGCCTTCAAGCACTTTGGATGGTGGCATTCCAGAGGAGGCATGTATAGGTAAATAGATAAAATACTCATTTCTTAGAACTTTTGGTTGTGAATAATTTGTCCATATTGATAAAGATGATATAACAAAGCTTGAGGCTAAATCGAAGAAAAGTACCTTTATTGGATACGGGGTTGATGATTTTGGTTATCGCTTATGGGATCTTAAAAATCACAAAATCATTAGGAGTAGAGATGTAGTTTTCAATGAAAAGGCCATGTACAAAGATCAGTTGTAGGGAAAAAAAGAAGAAAAGGAAAACACAAAGTACATCATGCTTGATGAAATCAAAGAAAATGAAGTTCCAAAAGCACTAGAAAATCAAGAGAAGTAGCAGGTACTTGAAACTTCTGCAACTGTAAGAAAGTCTACTAGGTTAAGTAGACACCCTGAACGATTCTCTCCTTCACTATATTATATATTGATGGCCGATTTTGGTGAACCAGAATGTTTTGAAGAAGCAATGTAGGTAGAAACTAGAAATAAGTGGGAGCAGGGCATGGATGAGAAGATGGACTCATTTCTAAGAAACTAGACTTGAGATCTCGTTAAGTTGCCTGCAGAAAAAATGGCATTGCAAAATAAATGGGTTTACAGGTTGAAGGAAGAAGATGGAGGTAAGAAGCGGTATAAGGCTAGACTCGTTGTAAAGGGATTTGCACAAAATAAAGGTATAGACTTTGATGAAATATGTTCTCTTATTGTTAAAATGACTTCATTTATAACTATGTTAAGTCTAGTGGCGGTAGAAGATTTGCATCTTGAACAATTACATGTAAAAATGGTCTTTCTCCATGGGGATTTGGAGGAAGAGATTTATATGCAACAGCCACAAGGGTATGAGGTCAAAGGGAAGGAGAATTTGGTTTGCAGGTTGAAGAAGAGCTTGTATGGACTGAGGCAAGCTCCAAGGCAATGGTATTTAAAATTTGATAAGTTTATGACATAACAAGGTTATGATAGATGCCATTCTAACCACTGTGTTTATTTCAAGAGGGTAGATAACGGAAGATATATTATCTTGTTATTGTATGTGGATGACATGCTTGTTGCAGGGTCTAACATGCAGGATATAAATGTGCTCAAAAGAAAACTAGCTAAATCATTTGTGATGAAGGATTTGGGTGCTGCAAAGAAAATCCTTAGTATGAGAATAACAAAAGATAGGAAAATTGCAAATTGACGTTGTCTCAAGGTGAGTACATAGAAAAGGTGTTGCGGAGGTTTAGAATGCAAAATGAAAAACCAGTCAGTACACCTTTGGCCAACCATTTCAAACTAAACAAGGATATGTATCTAGAGACACAAGAAGAGATAGATTACATGTCCAAGATTCCATATTAATCAATGGTTGGAAGCTTGATGTATGCCATGGTGTGCACAAGACTAGATATTGCACATGCAGTGGGAGTTGTGAACAGGTATATGAATAATCTAGGTAAAGAGCATTGGAAAGCATTACAGTGGATTATCAAGTATTTGAGAGGTACCACTTCTCATGCATTATGTTTTGGAGGTTCAGACACTATTCTACAAGGATATGTTAATGCATATATGGATGGTGATAAAAACAGTAGGAGGAGCACCACATGGTATTTGTTTACTATAGGTGGAACAACAATAAGTTGGATTTTAAAACTACAACATGTTGTTGCACTTTCAACAATGGAAGCAGAGTATGTTGTTGCTACAGAGGCTAGTAAGGACATTATTTGGTTGCAGAGGCTCATGGAAGAATTGGGTAAGAAGTAGGAGAATTGTAAGTTGTACAGTGATAGCCAGAGTGCCATTCATATTGAAAATAAATCATCCTTTCATTCAAGGACTAAACATATACAACTCAAGTACTACTTCATACGATTTGTTCTAGATGAAGAACCGTTAAGACTGGAAAAGATACACACTAGCCAGAATCCTGTAGACATGTCAACAAAGGGAGTAACTAGAGAGAAAATGACTTTCCGCTCGGTTTCTATTAGCCTTAAATCATGAAGGTGAAAATAAGAAATTAGCCAATTCTAAGATCCGGCTCGTGTAGTCCAGCAAGTGGAGTAGCGGTGCAGCTGCTGTGAGCAATCTCCAAGTGGGAGATTGTTGGTTGTGGAGCCTAATATTCCAGGTCTAGAGATATTATTCAGTTTTGATTGTAACCCAGGAGTAATGTACACTCATTCCCCCTGCCTTGGTATGTTGTCCAATATCTTTTCGGACCCATGGTATATGGTTAACTATAGTATTTTTCCATGGTATTTCCCCTATAAAATAAAGCATTGTAACACAATTGTGTATGGTATTGTATTGTATTGGAAGAGAGACTTTGAGAGAGTGAAGAGAAACTGCAGCGGTTTTGCTGCAGGGTGTATCCCTTCATCTTTTTGGATTGTAATAAAAGGACTGGAGATTTATTTGTGGATGTATCCCATTGTTTGGGTGAACCATGTTATATATGTTTCTCTCTGTAATGTTTTAATGTGTTTTTACATCTTGTTTATTTATTTAACTGTATATCTGTTATTTCTCTACAGTCCTATTTTCTAACACTCCTCCAACTCCTCATCATCATCACCACCTTCATCCTCATCATCATCATCATCACCCCCCTCATCCTCATCATCATCATCATAGTCATCATCCTCCTCCTCCTCATCATCACCATCATTGTTCATCATCATCGTTATCATCATCATCCTCACAAACATCATCCTCATCCTCATCATCATCCTCACCATCATCATCATCATCATCATCATCACCATCCTCATCCTCATCCTCATCCTCATCATCATCACCCTCATCCTCATAATCATCATCGTCATAGTCATACTATTCATATTCATCACCCTCATCTTCATAATCATCGTCGGCATAGTCATACTATTCATTATAGAAGTTTAACATATTTCAGTCCAAGTTTGAAATGCATTTGATATTTAATATTTTAATATTTGATAAGTGTAGATAAATGTAAATTGCATATTTAGTGAGCACTAAATTTCATATGTGATATATCCCATATGCACTAAATCGCATATGCGTTTTGGAGATCATGTAAAAAACTTGCCCGTTAATTACAAAGCATTGTATCAATATCGCATATGCAATATATCGGAGGTACGTTATATCGCATATGTGATATATGTTGTATATAAAATGTTGGGTTGCATGTTGTGGGCTAGGTTTACTATATCAAAAGACATAATTTGTTTGAACCCATGCACAGAGAACTGTTGAACGTGCAATTTAATCATTACTTACATAATTTCATAGTTTTGTATAGGTTTGGGTGGAGTTCAATGGGGAATGCAGGTCTTGCTATAGCTACTTCAGTCAATTTTCCTTTTTAGTTTCCTCTTGTATTGGAAAACATCACATTGTACTACATTGTTTCTAGTATAATTCATAATTGATTTTGATTGTTAATTTTTTTTTATTAATAAACCATGGATATATTACTAACATCAATATCATTAAATAAATTTTTTTCCTTGGGAAAAAATCACATTTCTATTCATAATTGAATGAAAAATACAATCTTATTAAGTTCATGACTAATCCAGCTCGTCCAAAACTATATACAAAATCGAGGAAAACAGTAACAATGAAAATTGATTTTGCATTTACTCTAAAAGAAAAAAAATAACAAATTTAAACCTCCAATATGATTAAAAAATAGTAAGAATTGTCTAAACAAAATTATTCATCACATCTTCTAATATACTTCATAGATTAATTCATGATCAACATCCTAAGGTTTTTGGTTCCTTTCATAAACCAATTTTTTATAATTGATATGCTACTTGAAATTTCTGGCACACTAATATTTATTGACCAAGTAAACATTCATCATCATAATTTTTAATATAATGATAATGAAAATAAATTGTGTTTCTATTCTAATTAATAAAATATTTTGATCATCACCAGGGTAAAACCTAGGCTTTAAGTTCATAATTTTTTTTTGTGGACTATAAAGCGGTGCCAAATTCTTAAAATAAAACATCATACTAAACAAAGACAAAATAGCTACGATTACAATAACTAAAATTGCTGTAATAACAAATATAATGCCGATATTATGGCACAATTCCACAACATTATATAGATCACTATAATTTAATGATGTCAATCTCCTAGACATACCATGGAAACTCAATTTAAACACAATAATTAATATAATATCAAATTATAATGAAAATCCAAGTTAACAATAGAAACGAACATTGATTATTAATGCCATTAAATAACTTTATATGTAACAAATTTCTTTCACAATCTATATTCATGACATAATCCTACTAAACTTTTAATAGAAAGATAAAAATAAAATAATGAAAATAAATTATATTGCTATTGTAATTTGTAATTGACTTTGATAGTTAAAATAATAAACTTAAACATACACTTAATATATAATCTTTTATTTTGTTGATTATAAAATTTTTCCAACTTTATAAGATAATATGGTTATGAAGTTTTGAGGTTGTAGCATCTTTAGATGATCTTGGAGAATGGTTGAGCAAATCTAGTAGCATTTTGTAACGTATAACCTCAAAATTAAAATCAATACTCCCTACCTTATTCTCCTATTTGAAGTGATTCTTTCCCCCATCAAGATAATGGTTATGACTAGGTTTCTGGTGTAGAAGTAAATGATAAATAACATGTGATATCTTAGATTCCATAAACGCACTTAAAAATCTATTTTGGGAGATCGATAAAAATGTTATTATACAAAATATTAATAATCTAAAAAATATTGTTACTTCAAAGTTTAAAGAAAAACGTGGTGCTATAAGGATATATATGTTAAAAAAATTAAGATATTATAAGTAGGTCATTAAACTTGATCTAAAATACCAAAATTACCTTTGTTTATTGACTAGTTCAAAGTAAAAAATTAATATAGCCAAGATATTAAGAATGCACTCTCATGAGCTCCATAGTGAAATAGGGCATTGAAAAATTCCTAAAATGAAGTGCGGATAAAAAAATTTCCATCTGTGTGGTACTTGGACCATTGCAAATGAAAATCACTTTCCCTTGGAATGTCCTGCATACACCCGTAGTAGATTTCACTTTCATAATCTTTGTTGCAATATAGGCATTCCTAGCCATCTTACAAGCCATCATTATGGTGAACTTATAAATCTTCTCTTCAAGCGTTTTTAGTATATGAATAAAACCTTAAAGAAAATCAAATAATCTCTCTTAAATTCAGACATACCAAACTTAGTCTTATTGGACTTTAACAACCATCATAATCATTATCATAATTGCGTCATCTTCATCATCAATAAAACATGGTACTCAACACATGCAATATTTACTAACTATATATTGAATTCAAATTGTCATAGTAACAAACATATTGGTATTATGTTATTTAATAGTTTTTGCATGGGTCATTCTAAAATTGTGCCAACCTTTTACTTGCATAGTAACTCAACACAAACATAGTAGTTACTATATCGAATTATATTAACTTGGGTAATCATAATAACATACATACTAGTAATGTCATTAAATAGATTTAACTAAGTTATCTTCTAATACAAACTATAATTAATATTAACATAAACAATGTAATGAAAACAAGTTTAAGGCTAAATACTCATTTTGAATAAAACTCAATCTAGTTATAGTTCTAAAGACCTAGATCCAAGTCTGCAACAAGACATAACTTTCCACTTTTTGGTCTAGACACTTTTAATAGACTTTTCACATGACACACTTTTACTTCGATAGGCACCTACTTAACTTTGATCAGTTTTTACTATGGCACATTTTTGGTTGCGATTCACAATATCATATAACCAAATATTAAGGAACACTTGTGTCAAGCATTCTACGGATAAAAAACTTAAACTTTTACACAGTGAAATATTTGTGGATTCTTTATGTCTTTCACTAAACTATAAATATAAACAACATTTACTCGAGTAGTACATAGAGCTTGAGATCTTGAACTTTTCACAATTTTTTTCCTTCTTCTTCTCCTCTCTCACCAGAATTACAAACTTCTCTTCTTCTCTCTGTGTCTATTGATTTACAATCTTCTTCTTCATTATATAGACAGGCTAAAATTGATGTTATTTGAAGCTACCTACTTAACATTAAATAATGTGATAACTATCTACCCAGAAAACTATCTTCATAAACGTAATTAAAGTGATTTATATATGAGAGACTCTTACTCTTTATTCTAATTGTATGACTTTTACACAGTGTGATTAGTTAATATTTCCAACATTTTCAAAATCTAAGTTGGATAGACATCTTAGAATAGCACTCTATCATGAATGATCACGCAATGGGTATTGTTGCAATGAGTCGGTTTGGGATGGCCAATCCAAAATTGGTGAGGCTCACTGTAAATTTTAAAGATGCGTATTGATTTATATCTATTCTTTTTAAATCTTAAATATACAAATGTTGACATTTTAAAATATTTGTGTCATGTTTAAAATCGAGGTTATACAACAATAACTTATGTATTGCATTCAGTAGAGTGTAGGGCCGACAAATTTGGTATCTATGATATGGAACCTCAGGGAATCCTGTCCAAGTAGAAAACCGCTAATGGGCACCCTCGAGTGGACGGTTGTATTGATAAAGTGAACCAAGCGGCCTTAGGATACAATACAAAAATGAAAGATTGCATATATAGTGGTAGATATAACTTTATACATATTAAAGTGGTTTATATCGACATGTATGAATCCTTCTTGGATATCATCAAATATACTCCAATATAGTCGTAGAGATAACTTTATAGATATTAAAGTGGTTTATATCGACATGTATGAATCCTTCTTGGGTATCATCAAGAATACTCCAAAATATGGTACAAGTTATAATGATAAATCAATTCCTGGATTTGTCTTAATTGTTTGTTTACCAAGTTTTATTGGATGTTATACTTTGATTGTTGTGATGCGTTTGTCGCGGGTTTTAAAACATCCAAAAGGGGTTGATGTGGAACTAGATTAATATCAGAGGTTGGAATTTTATGCAATTTGTAGAATTCAATTGTTTGTCCAAATGTGTTTAAATATGTTTTTTTTCGATTTCTATCAATTATGTGTGTTTTTTTAGGTGTAAGTGATGCAGATGTGGGTGTTTTTCATGTGCAAGTGATGCAGATGTTGAATCAATTCTCTCTCTATATATATCATATGAAATTGCTTGAAAATTTTGTCAGTGCTACATATAAGGTATGAGGGTGTGTGCAAGCTTATGAGGGTCTCTTTTGACATGTTAGATGCAACAGAAAACTGAAAAATCAGAGATCCATCAACTTACATGGATATTTTGAGACACTTACACAATGAATCTTGTGATGAGTAAAAATCAAGAAATGTAGGAAATTGGATGACATTTCCAAATATACATTTTTTTTTCTATTGAAAATGTTCTTAACCATCTAAAGTTATATATTTTTTAAGTGACAATTTTTATTTTTGGGACAAATTATAAGGTATATGTTTTTGTGGCTGCATCCTTTGAGTGACTAAATGGTGGAATAAACTTACGAAAACTAGTAGACATATAGAGAACATATAGTACTAGTGCATGACTATTTTTCTAATAATAAAAATAATATTTTTTAAAATTTTAATTATCTAAGTGATCAAACATGGAAAATGGTATGCCAATTGTGGGTGCAGCATTTGAATGTCTTAATGCAATTATTTGGAAATGATTTTTTTATATCATGTAGAGGTGGGTGTTCTTTAATGCACCATACAATTTGTTTTCAAAATGGTTGAGAAACGAAAGAGATATGGATGAAACAATAAAAGTGTCTTTTTGAGTTGAGGAGTGATGACAAAAGTTAAATAAGAAAAAAACAAGAAAAAATTATCTATTCTTGTTAACAATTACATATTTGGAATCTATAAAAAATAAATATATGTTTCTAGAATTTCATAAAAAATGGTGTGCAGCATACTCTAACCAACGGCTAAACACGAGCATATTAAAAATTTGGATATAATGCTCAATTAGCCATTGTTTATCATACTCCAAGGCATATGGATGTTGAATCCAAAGTAAAGTCCAAAGCAGACACATAGAAATAAGAATGCCATGCGAGTTGTTAGATTTTTAACATTTAAGCTATATGATATTAGGATCTTATCTAAGACAATAATAACCATATCAATCAAACACAAGAGACAATGAACAAAAAGATTTTCCTCATGGAAACGATCAAGGAGAAAACCCTGCAACTTACTCAGAGATAGAATCAGTAGCAAAAGTAAAACCCAAAGACAGTAATATGATCTCCCGAAAGCAATAGTCTCTCTCTCTCTCTCTCTTGTCCCATCTTCTTCTCTCTCTCTCTCAATTGTGTGCTACAAATGAGTGTGAGTGAATGAATGTGAATGTGTGATAAATAGAGAGGCTCCCTCTCTATTTATACTAATTCTTGACTTGACAATAACTCACTAGGGCCGACTTCTCTAGGAGAGTCTAATAACCCTAGGGACCCACAACTACAGAGACTTTAACCCTTCATCAATAAGGAGGGTTACACCCTATGAATTTACATGACTTGCTTACATTATTGAATCTCCCAATTAGAACATCGGGGCATGACATGACTCAATTAAATTATATATACTTCCCAAAATAGATATCGGGGTACAATACATCAAATATACAAGTGAATACATTCCGAAATTACAAATACATCAACACTCTCTCTTAACTAGGAAGGTATTCTCTCGACACAATTTATCAGCACAAGTCTTCTTCTTTGTATCATCTGAATCATCCTCAAGTCATCTTCATCTTCAAGTCATCTTCATCATCAAGTCTGGAACATCACTGGATCTGGATCATCATCGAGTATGGATCACCACTTGATCTAGAGAATCACTAGATCATCATCAAGTCTAGATCATCACTTGATATGGATCGTCACTGTTGGATCATTACTAGGTCATCATCACTAGTGCTATCTCAATTCTACGAGTCACACGAAGTTCTACAGAGCTAAACCTTTTCCATGTTGGTTGTAGGACTAGCCTTCATGTCGTTCTTCATCGTATTCAGCACTTATATCTGACAATGGATTGAACCATGTCAGAAAGGCTGTCGCAGCACTTACATCTGACCATGCAAGGAAGCATGTCAAAAAGGAACACCCAGCACTCACATCTAACCATGGGACGAACACATCCAGAACCCATGTCAAAAAGACCTAGCACTCACATTCGACCTCATCATGTCAAAAAGCCTCTGCACTTACATTCTACCTCATCATGTCAGAAGGGATCTGCACTTACATCCGACCTCATCATGTCAGAAGGGCTCTGCACTTACAGCCGACCTCATCATGTCAAAAAGGTGATGCACTTACATATAACCTTATCATGTTAGAAGGGATATGCACTTACATCCGACCTCATCATGTCAGAAGGGATCTCAGCTCTAGGTTGAGTGTTAGTCCCAGACCAAAAAAAATTCCTAGTAACTCACCAGGTGCCTCCATTCTCCTAGAGAATTGCCTCTCAACACTAAGCTGAGTTTCAGTCCCAGACTGAATCATTTTCTTGGTAACTGACTAGGTGCCTCCATTATTCTAGATAACGGCCTTCAACACTTATATCTGATCATGTGGGAACACATCCATCAATCACATCAGAATGGCTTTGCACTTATATCTAATCATGTGGAAACACATCCCTCAGCCACATTAGAATGGATCTGAATTAATCATGTGGTAACACAACCCATAATCACATTAGATCATCTCTACACTTACATTTGACCATGTGAAGTTCATGCTTCCACCATGTCATAAGGGCCAATGGACACATGAGTTCCCTTTGGAGGGAAATTTGATCTGGAGAACACCAAGCTTCTCCCTCAAGTACTGAAACTTTACTTTGGCTAATGGTTTGGTCAGTACATAAGCTATGTACTCATCTGTCGCAACATACTAGAGCTGTACTTCTCCTCTCTAAACCACTTTCCTGATATAGTTATACTTGATCTCAGTATGCTTTGACTTCTCATGGAACACTGGGTTCTCTTACAGCTTCACACAGCTCTAGTTGTCGCAATATATACAAGTAGCATCCATCCAGAGATCAAATAAATCAAATAGTATCTTTCTGAGCCACACTGCCTCGCAACTAGCCGAGCAAGTTGCAACATACTTTGCTTCAGTTGTACTTAGTTCCACATAGGATTGCTTCTTGCTAAACCAAAAGATCACACCTGATCCCATACTGAAGCAACACCTTGAAGTGCTCTTTCTATCAATGGCACTACCTTCCCAATCCAAATCCATAGAACCTTCCAGGTTAATCTTTTGATTCACCTCATACTTGAGCCCATAAACAACTATACCATTTAGGTACCTCAGAATATGCTTTGTGTTGTAAAGGAAAGTATCCTATGGCTAGGGTTTAAGAGGCTATCAATGTACTGGGGTTGAAAGAGAGATGCACGATGTTCAGCAAGCGTATATAAGCAAGTTTCAGAGATGAGAAAGGTCCACACCTGACTAACTGAAGGCTGGTCCAAGCTTTCTCTTCAATCCTCTTCTTGCTCCTCTCGCTCCAAGAGACCTGCAAAATGAATTATACCTTACTCAAACCATTATGACCACATATAAAACAATGATAAACAAATAAACACGAGCTGGTAATCTGAATAGCATCATCATATGATCATAAACAGAAATTCAATCACACATTGAAAAATGATTTGGGAAGAAGAAGGACATCACATCTTTATTAATCTTGAAAAGAAGTACAAGTATACCTTCTCTTCAAGTTCGGCACCTCACGAAACCTTGATCTGGTTCTGCTACTTCTCCTCTCCAAGGAAATCAGCCTCCAAGCTCTGTAACACAAGGAGAATGCTTCTAGGGAAAAGGTGTGGGGAAAGAGAGTCCCAATTCCTCCAGCATAACAATGCAGAAATTCATGTCCCCTTCCCCTCTTTCTTGTAAAGGTTTAACGAGTCCAAGAAAGAAAACTCGGGACCATCTTCATTTTTGGCAAGCTCGAAGAAAAGAAAGAAGAATGCTTGATAAAGCACTAATTCGTGGATTTTACGAGCCCGAACTAGTACATGCTCGACGGTGTTTTCATAGTTTAGAGAGTCTAAAAACTCCAAAGAAGACTCCAGGGGGGGTCCTTTTTCGTACAATTTAGTCTCCTAAGGCTGAAAAAGTATAAAACATACCAAAGAAGAACTCTCTTAACTTCCAAAGAAGAAAAGGCACACCTTTTTCGTACTTAGTCAGGAAGGTCCGAAAAAGGTTAAATTACCACCTACCCAATGCTCCTTCAAAAGTAGCATATAGCCTGAGTTTTACGAGTGTGAAGGAAGGCAATATCACTTAGAAAGATCCATTTGATTACCAGAAATGGGGCTTACAACAATAAACTCGATGCTTTGTTCTTTAAGGTTTAACGAGCATGACAAAGACATAAAGTACACTCGAAATCTTTTTCATGTTTTGGTCCAGAGCATGAAAAAGAGAAAACTAAGCTCATACCGGGGGTTCCTTTTCCGTAAGTTCAGTCCCTCAGGTCCAGAAAAGTGATAAGCCTATGCCTGAGAATACTCTTCTCCATTCAAAAGAAAAGAGAGGGATCCTTTCTCATATTATTCCACATGGTCCGAAAAAGAGATAACCTACCACCAATGTGGATGCCCATTCACATATTCTTAATGAGCCTGAATGGACAAGTTTACTCGGCAGTCAAGTCTATTTTGAGGAGTCATACTTGGGCCTAAAGAAACTCAAAATCTTCCCCGTGAAGTTTTAATGAGTCCGGAAAAGTCAACTCGTTGTCTCCTTACTGTTTTTAACGAGCTCAAAGGAGAGCAGAAAGAATGCTCTAAATGCGAGGAGACGAGTGTTATAGGCAGGAGAAACTAGTTCCAAGCGGAAGGAACAAACCTATGCATAATGCAAGGAAAGTGAGCAAGATAAGGACACTTGGGGAATGTCTCCTCAAGGTAAAAGGTGTCAAGTTGCAAAGGCAAAAGGATACAAGGCTTACCGATGATGAGAACAAAGATGAGGGCTTATACAACGAGCTAAAAGAATGGAAGTCGACATCAGGCTCATAAGCGCGAGCAGGGCACATGCAAATGCAGTTACAACTTGAACAATAAGGTGAGGCCAGTAAACAGTTGTGAATCCAACTACAAATCCTGTCTCCAAGAAATAACAACATCAGGATCATATTCAGAAGAAAAGATCCGATGCGGGTCACTTTGGCAGAAACACATGTGACTTTGCTATCTTCTATAAAAGGTAAAGTCAAGTCAAAATCAACCGAATAAGATTCTATAGAACCAAGGCTTGAGGGTTTATAATCAGTAAGATTAACCTCAGAAGGAGAGCAAAAACCAACAAGGGAGATAGAGTCTGTAAGAACAAACTCAGTATCACAGGAGTTGGAAAAGTCATAAGAAACATCAAACTCATCAGGATCACTGACTTGCTGTTCGAAGGAAGAGTCAAAAGACTCAACAAGGCCAACATAAGAATAAAGGTCGGGCTTAGTAGGCAAATCAAGCTTAGACTTAGTCACAATTGAACCAACATCCAAAAGAAGGTCAGACTGTATCAAAGACTCTAGGAAGACTTCATCCGAAGGAAGGAGATCATCCGAGATAGGACACAAGTCTAAACTTTCAAATGGATCAACAGAGTGGAGAGAAGGCTCTACAGTCTGTATAGGAAGACTCACCTGTTCAACTGCTGGGAACAAGTCCCGAGAAGATAAGCATGAAAACAGAGGCTGCTTCTCAGTAGCAATTGAACATAAAGGACAAGAGGCCACATAGTTCACCTGTGGTGGGGTGGTGTCTATAGAAACACTGGGAACCAATAGAGGAAAGACCTGGTCTCTAGTTGGGTCAGGAGAAGGATCAAGAAAATCCAACTGATCGATAGTGAAAATTTCTTCTCCATGATTAAAGTACATCACACGAAAGAATGTTGACACCACGGCTTGCATGGAATAGACATAATCATGTCCAAGGAGCATATTAAAGTCCAAGGGGTCCTCTATCACCATGAAGTCAACTAAGACGGTCTTCCCACCCAAACTAATAGGCGTTTGAGCAAGAATTCTCAAGGAAATACTGACTAGCAGTCGACATAAGGCTGGGAGATCCCATGCCTCGCTAAGCACGAGCAGACAAAATACTAACTGAGGCTCCTTCATCAACAATACAACGAGCAATCGTGTAAGGTTCAACTTTGACCTTTATCTGGAAAGGTGCAGCAAAAGGAAGGCGCGGCTCAACTAGGCTATCCCAATTAAAGGAAGCAATCCGAGAGCTTGGTGGGGGTTGATCCGAAGGAAGTTCAGTGCCCCCTTGTTCAGTAAGTTCTAAACTGGCAGTGAAGAAAATGTGACTAGCAGACACTTCACTCTCCAAAGGAAGAGTGGGATTGATCGATACTGGAATCGATTCAACCGCTTGGTGAAAGTCACTCTCCGAAGGGAGAGTGGGATTGACCAAAGATGACATTGGTTCAATCACAACAGGATCACTCTCCGAAATAAGAGTGGGATCGACCAAATCTGATATTTGTTCGACCACTTGATCAACCAAAGGTTGAGTAGGTTGTTGAGAAACTATACGGTGTTCAGGAGAAGGAAATCCTTGAGTCTTGGACCACACTCTTCACACCTCTACGATAGCAGGGCATAGGTGAGTAAGATGATCTCCCTCGCATAGCATACAAGGGAACTTAAGGTTGCACTTCGAACGACCAGTTTTCTCAACTGTGTCAACATGACTAGCAGTGGATGACTGTTTTCTCTCAACATGACCTACAGAGGATGAGAGTTTGCCCCCAGCATGAACTACAAAGGCTGGGTGACTAGGTCCAACCTCACTAAGACAGGCTGGTTGTTGAGAGACTTCAGAATGTTAAAAAATGGGATGACCATGAATCCAAACTCTTCGCACCTCCTCAATAAAAGGGCATTTATAATTAAGGTGGTCTCCCTCACAAAGCTTACAAGGAAACTTGGGCTTATGTTTTGAATGGGTAGTCTTTTCAACAATGTCAACATGACTCGCAGTGGCTGAAGGATTGTCTTCAGCATGAACCTCAGAGGCTGAGAGACTGCCCCCAGCATGACTTGCAGAGGCTGAGAGACTAGGTCCAACATGACTTGTAGAGGTTGGACAGGCACCACCAACATGAACAACAGAGGTTGAATGGTTAGGATCAACATGGTTTGCAGCAGTTGAGTGTGTGCCCCTAGCATGAACAATAGAGGCTGGGTGGTGAGGTTCAACTTGAATTGCAGAGGTTGAACGGGTGCCTTCTTGGTTATGTGCTTTCTTCCTATTCCTCCTTCTTTTACTCCTTTTAGATTGTCGGTTACTAATATTAGTACTTTCACCGCATGAGGTAGAAGGAGGAGGAGAATCAACTACAGGTGAAGGGGAAGCAATGTTTTGATGCTCTTGATATAAGGAGCTTACTTGAGAAGCATCAGGAGCATTCAGGACAGTTGGAGTGGAAAACAACCACATCGGTAGCCCTAAGGTGAATCCAAGTAGATTCAGGGTGGCCATCAAGGGAACACCAACATTCCTCGTGAGAGGAATAGTACAAGGAGTTCCCAGCATGGGGATCTCTTGGTTGGTGTTCAAAGTGGTGTTAGCCATAGTTTCAAATGAGGAGACAAAGGCTGAGGTTGATAGGAAACCAAAATTACAAAGCACACACCTAAAGGCACAGTAAGTACAGACAAACCACACAGCACTCACTAAAAATTCCTAAAGCCAAATAGACAAACAGGTATAAGATATACTTTCCAGGAGAAAGATGATAGACAGTTACTTGGCATCCCTATAGATGTTCTTAGGAACAAATGGAGGAATCACCCACCACCCTCCCACACTTTCTACCGGGGTTACCTTCCAAGTCCATCCAAGGTCAACCAGAAATAACCTTTCGGTGTACCTGTGTATGAAACCTAGATGTCAAAGAGACTAAAGGCTACCTTAACTATATTGACAGTCTGGGGGTATAGTCGCAAGCCAGACTCATACGCATGGGCAGGGTAGCTGAGCCCGAAACTCTGTCTAGGATAGAATCCCTAGATGCGTAAAAGTCCTGAGTTACGTTTTGACAAGGATTCAAAGGGTTATCTCCTCTGTCCAAGCCTCCACGCGGCCTCATGCTTAACTCCCGTTTGAGAGGAGCTTCCCAGATACATTCAATGTAGAAAAGGATTTACCTAGTGATAGGCCAACTACGTCTGAATTTTAACACTTGTAGAGAGTTTAAACTCCCTATCCCACAAGTCTAGCCTAAGCTAGTTGGTGTATGACCCTATAAAATAAAACCTACTAATAATTTTAAATTATATCGTTTATTTTAAGGGTTGTTTTTAGTCAGAGGGTAAATGGCATGAAACTTATGTGGTGTTTTGACTCAAAGTTGAAACAAAATGACTAAGCAAAGAGATATGAATTGCAAAAATCAAAAACTATTCTCTTTATATTTTTCAAATAGAAAACTTGAAAGCCAAAAAAGATCAAATCTTTTTATATTTTTCAAAAACAATGATATGCCATGCAATCTAGACTAAAAACCTAATCTACATGCACATAAAGCAAACATATGTTTTTGTATTTTTCTTTTATAAATGTAAAATAAAAACCAGCCTATCAACTAATGCAAGAAAGTACTGTAAGCAAAGAAAATAGACAACTACTCTACACCCCACAAACAAACCCTAGGTTTCCCTAAAGTTGGATATCAACTTCTCTTTAAAAGAAGGCTTACAAAGGTAAACAAGCCAACAACTTTGGAATGAAGAGACTGAGCAAAAAGACTGACATAAACAAAGGTCAAGAAGTCCCAAGTATCAATCTAAACCTATAAACAAAGGCTGCTCAGTACCTTGTCCAACAAGGTCAAGCCAAAGAAGGAGGTGGGTGGGGAAGCAGCAAAAACAAGTATAGGTTCTTTTTAATTTTCTTTTATAAATGAAAAAGAAAAACTACCTACAAACTAAAAGCATGTAGATAATAAGAACAAAGCAAAAGGAACTCTGCTAGACAACCACCAAACAAACTCTAGAATGCCCTAAAGTCAGTATAAACCCTACTTGGAAGGAAGGCTTGCATAAAAGACAAGTCAACTATTTTGGCATGGTGAAGTTAACCCACAAAACAAGAAGGAAACCAACACCAACAAGCTTCTGAAATCAAACAAATACCACTGACAGAGGCTGATTAGAAACATAGGCCAAAAATCAAACCAAGCAAAGGAGGTGGGGGGGAGAACAAAGAACAAGCCCTAATGTAATAAAAGTCTTACCACATAGATAAAGAACAACCAAAAAAGGAAAGACACTAACTCCCTGGAGTCATGCACCTGTAGAGGATCCTAACAGACCTACCATGTACCTAAAATGCACTATACTTTGAGTAAATGTGGATCTAATAAACTGTATAAAAGCAACAAACTGAAGCACACAGGCTGACAAAACCAACAGACAACCAATAAAGGAAGGCTAGGAACCCTATATTGGGTGCATACAATGACAAAAACCACTGTAGACTTATAAAGGCAAGTGACAACCAGCCACTGTCAGAAGACAGACTGGAAAAATAGAACCCAAGACCCTGATCACTAATCTGGACAAAGACACTTGAACCAACAATCCAAACAGGCCAAACTACTTCAGCAGGCAAGCAGAAAATAATCCAAGCAAAAGAGGCTCAAAGGCTTTCGAAAAAGCATGAAGGGTGATCACCAAAGGTCTTCAGATAAGCTACACAACATTCATAAAGAATCCATTCACAAACAGGGATTACCCGAAGAAAGGGACAACTGCCTTAGGAAGGCAGGGGAGGTGTTCTATCATAAATATAAAGTGTTCCTAAGTGGCAAGAAGGACCTGAAACAATGCAAAAGGCTGAAAGAAATCAAGATAAACCCCAAACAGACAAGGCTATCCCCAGCGGATTCGCCAGTTCTGTTGTAAAGGAAAGTATCATATGGCTAGGGTTTAAGAGGCCATCAACATACTGGCATTGAAAGAGAGATGCACAATGTTCAGCAAGTGTATATAAACAAGTTTCAGAGATGAGAAAGGTCCACACCTAACTAACTGAAGGCTGGTCCAAGCTTTCTCTTCAATCCTCTTCTTGCTCCTCTCGCTCCAAGAGACCTGCAAAATGAATTATACCTTCCTCAAACCATTATGACCACATATAAAACAATGATAAAGAAATAAACACGAACTGATAATCTGAATAGCATCATCATATGATCATAGACAAAAATTCAATCACACATTGAACAATGATTTGGGAAGAAGAAGGACATCACATCTTTATTAATCTTGAAAACAAGTACAAGTATACCTTCTCTTCAAGTTCGGCACCTCACAAAACCTTGATCTGGTTCTGCTACTTGTCTTCTCCAAGGAACTCAGCCTCCAAGCTTTGCAACACAAGGAGAATGCTTCTAGGGCAAAGGTGTGGGCAAAGAGAGTCCCAATTCCTCCAGCATAACAATGCAGAAATTCAAGTCCCCTCTCATGACCTTTCCTACCTCTATTTATATGGGTGAAATAAGGTAGTTTCAAAGGTTGAAGAGGTTACAACAGTTAAGGAAATTAAGTTAAATAACTTAACTAATCTCCAATTAACACGTGTTTTTATGTTTAAATGCTAAGAGACACATTCGCGGGTATGTAGTAAAGCAACCCGCGAATGATTCACGACTATGTATAAGGGCAACTCGTGAATACATAGATTCGTGACTTGCTACAAATAAGACTCGCGAATGACTCGCGATTTGTATAGAAAGATAGTCACGAATATATCCTAACATGGCAAAAATGGAAAAGTAACTAGCTGGATAGAGGCAGAATGTATTTCATAATAAGCCAAGCTATAGTGTTCTGGGCAAACCTCAATCCATAGATGTCCTTTTGTGTGCCAACATAAGGAAATTCAGCACTCGAACGGAGAGGTGCCATTCTGGTGTATAACACTTTGCAACAATCAAGTGAACATGTCTCAGATCCATCAGGAACTGGCTCAATTTGTTCACAGCAAAGCAAATAGCTGGTCTCATATTCGTTATGTACATCAAGGACCCAATCATCTGATGATACATTGTAGCATCAACAGCTTCTGATAAAGCATCACTCAATAAATTTAGGTTCGATGCCATAGGTGTGGTCATGTCCTTGCAGTCCATCATCTTGATCCTCTTCAGGATCTCTACTATGTACTTCCCTTGTCCCAGGAAAATTACATCTGCATTCTGCCACACCTCCATGCCTAGAAACTAGTGCATCATACCCAATTCATTCATTTTGAGCTCGGCAGCAAGCTTCCTCTTTGTATCAGCAATCAAACCATCCTCACCTGTCACAAATAGGTCATCTACATATAGTAGGAGTATCACTGGATTCCCTTCTTCAACCTTGTAGTAAAGGTTGGAATCTGCTTTACTCTTGGTAAAGCCCAAACTGGATAGGAAGCTGTCAATTCTGTCATACGATGTCCTGGGTGCATGTTTCAAACCATACAAGGATTTATTTAATTTACACACATGAGTCTCTATGTCATGTGTCTCAGAATTGAGTGGTTGCTCCACATATACTTCCTCTTCTACTACACCATTCAAGAAAGTTGTCTTGATATCCATCTGGTGTACTTTCCACTTCGTTACTATAGCTAAAGCAAGTACTAATCTGAGGAATTATATCTGGCTATAGGAGCAAAATTTTCTTCATAATCTATTCCTTCTTTCTGGGAGAAACCACGAGCCACAAATCTTGCTTTATATTTCTCTATGCTACCATCTGTAGCATGCTTGATCTTATAGATCCATTTGGAAGTCACAACAGACTTCCTCTCTTGTCTTGGGACAACATCCCAAACATCATTCTTCATGATCGATTGATACTCTTCAATCATAGCATCCTTCCATTCTTTCTTTCGAGCCGCTTCTTCATAGTTGGAAGGTTCTTTGTCAACGAAGTCACATAATAAGGCTACATAACCGGAGTAGGACCTGGTTCTTTTCCTTTTTATGTGTATTTCTTCTGGAGCCCCATATTTGGATAGCTTCTCATACCCAAGCAGGTTTTCTCTTGTGAGGATTATTTTCTTGAGGTGGATCTATACGTTCTGGAGGTTCTCCTTCTCGATCTCCTTCTGGAATTGGTTCTTTCATGGTTGTTTAAGGAATTTTGGGTCCTTCTATTTCTTCTGGTTCTTCAGTAGGTCTCTTTCGGGATTTGCTGTAAGCTGAGTCTTCGTCAAATGTTACATCCCTGCTGTTGTCGATCTTCTTGAATCCTGTGAAGTATATTCTGTAATTTTTCGAGCTTTCAGAGTATCCCACAAATATATCCTTCCTTCCTAAAGGATCTAATTTTGTCCACTTTTTTTTTGGAATGTGTATGTACACTGGACAACCAAATATTCTGAGATGAATGACTTCTAGTTTCTTGCTGAAAAACACTTATTTAGGTGTCTTGTTCTCGAGTAATCTATGTGGATTATGGTTCTGTACATACATGGTTGTTCTAGCATCTTCTGCCCATAGATGCATGGGAAGATCTTGAACATGAAGCATTTCCCTTGCAGCTTCCATGATTGTTCTATTCTTTCTTTTTGCAACCCCATTCTATTGTGGATTATATGGAGTGGCCAACTCCGCATTAATCCTTGAATCTCTACATAGTTCCTTGAATTCATTTGATGTGAATTTTCCACCATTGTTTGATCGAAAAATCTTGATCTTTTTTTCTGTGTAGTTTTCGATCAAGGATTTGAATTTCTTGAACTTGATAAATACTTCATCTTTGTTCTTCATGAAGCATATCCATGTCTTCCTAGAAAAATCATCAATGAAAGAAACATAGTATAAATACCCACTTAATGAAATGGATGACACCATACCGTATACATTGGAGTGAATGATTCCTAAGATCCCTTTAGCCTTGCTTTTGCCACTTGGAAATGTCTTCTTTGTGTTATTTCATTTCACACATCCTTTGCATACTCCTTCATGTTTTTCTTGTATTTATGGAAGACCTTCAACAACTTTGCTTGAAAGTGGTAGTGCCATATATTGCACATGTGCAATCCGTCTATGCCATAGTTCATTTGGTTCTACTGAGTCATGAACCAAAGCTTGTTCTAGTTGGCCCTTTAATCTGTATAGTCCTCCCTCTTGTTCTCTAATTACTACTGCATTGTCAATAGTCTTACCTTTTGGCCACATGATGACTTGACCATTTATAAATTCAACTCTTATACCTTTTGCATCTAATGCTGATATAGAGAGAAGGTTCTTGTTTAGTCCTAGTACAAATAGGAGATCCTTCATTTTCATATACTTTCCAGAGTCTAATTTGTAGGAGGATTCTCCACTACCTTTTATTGGATATTGGTAGTCATCCCCAAGTTTCACCTTGTGGGGTGATTCATGTTTTGATAGTTTCACAAATGATTCTTTCTATCCTATCATGTTTATGGAAGCCCCGATGTCTATAAGACAATCATTGATTCCATGTGTGATGTTTCCCGTGAGAGCAAAAATCAAAACATATTCTTCATCACTTAAAGAATCATCATTGTCTTGTTTTATTCTCTTCTTGGAAGTCTCATCATCTTCGGCAACATGATCATGATGTCTTTTCTTGTTTCCCTTCCTCTTGTGAGATATATCTTTGTTTCTAGGACAATCTCTTGCAAGGTGTCCTCTTTAATCACATGTAAAGGAAATGTACATAGACAAATCTTTGTTAGAATTTGTAGTGTTTTTATTTTGGTAATAGTTCTTACCTTTGTGATGGTCTCTTCTGCTTTTCTTGGATTGTATGTTAATAGCTTGATTTTCACTTCCCATCTTTTCTTCTCAAGATGATATTCGAGCGTCTTCTTGTGAGAATTCCTCCCACAGTCTGTTAAACTTGACTAACATCTTTCTATCATGGATCCTTTGAATGAAAGAGTCTCATGCCATAGGGATACCATTCAAGGTGGTCATCACAATTTCTACATTCTTTACTTCTTCATCTACCGCTTCCAGCTATTGTTTGATCTAAGAGACCCTTGTAAAGAAAGACTGGATGGTCTCTGCATTCTGGATCTTTACATTCTTCAATTGGTTACTTAGAGTCATCTTTTCGTTTATGTTCTTCCCGTCAAATAACTTGGTCAAGGCATGTTACTAGGAATTCTCAACCAGTGCTAACACTACTTGTTCCTCTGCAATGCAAAACACAACTATAGAATAAAAGAATCATAGCCACATATCCTTCCCTTGAATAGTCAAATTAATTAACATAACACATCATATACCTCAACCATTTATCTGTTTATCTTCTCTTCAAAAAGTCCTTGATATGGTACAATACCTGCAAGACGGATCACAATAAAAACTAAAAGACGAGACCATCATGATAATCAACTTTTCATATTGGTGATCAAGGAGTCCAATAATATTTAATCACAAACACAATAACCGAATATAGGAAAGGGAAATGTTTTTGTATTAATAATGGGTGAGAAGAAGTACAACCAAAATCTTTGATGTTGACAGCTTCTGTCTCAACAAATTTCTAGATACTCCAATGAATACCTCTCTAGATACAAGCTACCTCTACTTTTCCTCTATGCAGACTTCAAACTAGTAGCATAAGGATGCTTTTTTTGATCTCCTCAGCTCTCTTCATAGAAGCTCCATTTATAGGTCAAGAACCCATAGGATGACTTAACAAAAGGATAGAATAGGATCCCTATAGACAAGGGAGGCAAATGCCACCTCTCCCAAACATGTAGGAACCAATTCCATGAAGGATATCATATGGAATCTTCTAGAAGCTTCTTTTTTCCCCTTTTAGTGACCATCCACACTTTTGGGTAGACTGGACATAGCGCCGATCTAGGATTTTTCCTACTGAAAAAGGGCTGACAGTGCTTTCTACTCAATTGATGGAGGCGTCGACAACGCTTTGTGGAAAAGGTGAAAGGGAGCCATTCCTTCTAAGTTAGGGAAAAAAATGGCCAAGGTGATCTAAATCAAGCTTTTTGGGAGGTTGTTAGGCAACAAGAAAGTCATCTGAAGGCTGACTAGGCAATGTCATGTTTTCATGTGCAACAAAATGCCCCCCAAAGTATGAAGCTGGAAAAATGTGACAGGTGAAACACTTTGCAAATTTTTCAGCTGACACAGAGGCCAAGAGATATAAACTCATAAAGGACCAATAACTAACTTTTATCCAATCCAATCATAGTTGTGGACCAATACACTACAGATCTATGATGATAACTATGTCATGGCTACCAACAATACACTGTAGATCCATGGCTGACTACTGTAAGAGATAGGTCATAGCTACGAGATATACAAAGTAGATCTATGCCTCTCATTTTCAGATATAGAACAAAACCACTGAAAATACAATGTGGATCCCTATCATGACTCTAAATGATCCCCAAACACAACAACGATGATAAATCCTAATAGTTGAATTTTCATATGATAAGTTAGATCATTAGTATTTCATTTCAATTTCATAACAAAATCCTATAAACAGGATCACTGAAAGATATGCAAGCACAACCATACAAAAAAGAACACAAATATTTATCCTAGGAAAACGCTAAAGGGAAAAAACCAGCAAAAGATTCCTCAATATAGATGCTTCAAAAGATAAAAGGTAAAACCAAAAAGGAGATCAAAGACTGATCCTCCTCCTTCTCCAGCTACTTCTCTCTCCTCCACTAATGCGCTACACAAGTGAGAGTGTGTGTTCCAAGTGAGGAGCGCCACACCTCTATTTATATTCATCCACTCACTTTAATAATTAAATTTGACATCTAGGCTCGAGTTAATCATGTAGGCTCGAGTTACACATGTAGGCTCAAGTAACCACACTGGGGTGCTAATGACCCACGTTTACAATTAGAGGGGACTACCTCATGACTCTTATTAGTTCTTCTGATTAGAAGCATCAGGGTACAAAGTAATACAAGTGGTTCTCCTAGTAGGACCATCGGGGACCACAAAAAGACACATATAGAATATTATTGAAAGTTACAATATTTCAACACTCCCACTTAACGACAAGGGTATTCTACAACAACATCGACAACAACAATGGTAGGAGAGAGATAGAGGACATCATCAACATCATCAGGGTAACACATCTATAGATCACTGGAAGCTTTTCAACATCATATAGTCTTTGTTTTCAATCTTGAAGGACATCAACTCTTTGATCAGCATCAACATCTTCAACACTTTGACCTTTCAATCAGCAACAACATCCTCAGCACTTTGACCTTTCGATCAACAACATCTTCAGCACTTTGACCTTTTGTTCAGCAACATCTTCAGCACTTTGACCTTTTGATCAACAACAACATCTTCAGGATTTTGACCTTTCGATCAGCAACATCTTCAGCACTTTGACCTTTCGATCCAAAACATCATCATCATCATACTCTGATCTTTCAATCAGAAACATCATGATCAAAACATAATCATGATAAAAACATCATTATCATCAAAACATCATCATCATCAAAACATCAACGTGATCCTTCCTTTCGGAATTACGGGATCAACACATTTGTGGTACTCAGATGATCCTTCCTTTTAGAATTACAGGATTTAGGTCTTTATGGAGTCACCAATGATCCTTCCTTTCAGAATTATGGAATCAACATATCTGTGGTACTTAGGTGATCCTTCCTTTTAGAAATATGGGATTTAGGTCTTTACAGAGTTACCAATGATGCTTCCTTTCAGAATTACAGGATCAACACATCTATGGAACTCAGATGATCCTTCCTTTCAGAATTATGGGATCAAGTCTTTACGGAGCTAGGAATGATCCTTCCTTTTGGAATTACAGGATCAACACATCTATGGAACTCAGACAATCCTTCCTTTCAGAATTACGGGATCAAAACATCTGCGAAAATTAGACAATCCTTCCTTTCTAAATTACGGGATCAAGTCTTTACGGAGCTACCAACGATCCTTCCTTTCGGAATTATGGGATCAACACCTAGTTCTCAAGTACCAAAGTCACCGGCTCACTTATGGACATATGTCCCAGGATGATACAATAGCTCTTCATTCTCGAGGACCAAAGTCCCCGGATCACTTAGGGCAAGTGCCCAGGGATGATACAATGCCACTGCAACATCACTACTTCCCCTTTCAGGGAAGGTCTTTTTGAACCACACCAAGCTTGTCTCTAAAGTGTTCAAACTTTACTCGGGACAGAGCCCTTGTCAACAAATCATCATCTAAACCATCATCATCTACATCTTTAGTATGTGAATACTGAGCTATCACCATCTCTATCTCCAATATGTGAATACTGAAAGCATCATCATCTATTTCTTCAATATAGAAATACAGAATCACCATCATCTATATCTACAGTATCTAAATACTGAAACATCATCATCTGCATCTTATCTTTTATGTATAAATACCGGATTTATATGTGTTACGACAGAACACAGGGTTCTTTGTCATCACAACTCTGTTTATCACATAGAATCATTGTAGTATCCATCTTCAGGTCAAAGAGACCTAATATCAGCTTCCGAAGCCATATGGCTTTACAACTTAGCAGAGCAATCTACTATGTATTCTACTTCAGCCGTGCTAAGAGAAACATTGCACTCTTTCCTGCTAAACCATGAACTCATAGCAGATCCCAAACAAAAGCATCTACCTGATATGCTTTTTCTATCTGAGATACTTCCAGCCTAATATATGTCTGTATAGCCATACAATCTGTAGTCATGATTTCCACACGGGGACTTCACTTAGTGAACATCTCACATAGCACGTGCGATCGTGGGATATTAAAGAATACCCTTAATTTCGAGAGATATTGACCCAAAAAAATTTTGTTGAAACCCCCTTCCAATACTTAAAACCTCCTCCCCACCCCTTTTTATACCTCAATCCTTATAAACCACCCTACCCACCCCCACCTTAAACCCCTCAACCCCCCAATACCTGCAATATATTGTTTCAATTTTTTATAATTTTAAAACCCACAATATGAACTAACGTGATAGGATATTGGTCAACAAGTGAAGCCCCCGTGGATTTCCATCATTGTGTAGACCAAAGTCTATAGTCCCTTTCAGATATCTCATCACATTTTTTGCATCTATTTGGTGAACATGTCTAGGTTGAACTAGATACTGACTCAAGGTGTTGAAAGCAAAACAAATTTCTAGTCTGGTATTTGTTAGATACATTTAATGACCCAGTGTATTGAGTCACATCCACTAACTCTGATGAGTCATCACTAACAACTTCAAGTTGGAATCCATGGGTGTGGCCATGGCTTTGTATTCCAACATATCGAATCTTTTCAATATCTCTACTGCATACTTTCCCTAGTTGAGAAAGATTCCTTCTGAATTTTGCCATACTTCCAGACATAGGAAATAATGCATTAACCCAAGGTCTTTCATCTAAAATTCTTCAGTGAGCTTCTTCGTGCATTCTACAATATGTTTCTCATTCCCTGTCAGGAATAGATTATCCACATACAGTAATAGTATGACATGTTCATATTCTATAAACTTGAAGTAAAGGCTAGGATCGACTTTCATTAGGAAACTATCTATCCTTCCATACCAGGATCTGGGAGCTTTCTTTAGGCCATAGAGGTCCTTCTTCAACTTGCATACGTGAGGCCATCTGTCTTCAACTTCAGATCCTTGTGACTATTGTATGTATACTTCTTCTTCAATCACACCATTCAGAAAAGTTGTTTTCACATCCATCTGGTGTAAGCCCGACTTCATCATGGATGCAAGTGCCATGATATCTCTAATCGAAGTATACCATGCTACTCAGGCAAATGTCTTTTCATAATTAATTCCCTTTTTTTGATAGAAACCTATAGCCACAAGTCTTTCCTTACTTTGATCTGCAACATATTTTATCTTGGAAATCCATTTGGAAGATACCACATTCTTGCTTTCTAGTTTGAGTACTATATCCCAAACATCATTCTAGTATTCTTTCATCATAACATCTTCCATGAGTTTGTCTTGTCAAGTCATCAACATATCCTAGTCTTCTGCATTCAACTTTGAAGGTTGGAACCCACATTACTCTTGGTAAAGTCTTGATCCATCAGGAAGTTATCCATCATTCCGTACCATGTCGAACTCAGATATCTTTTGTAGTCACTTCCAATGAAGTGGAGTATCATCTTCCCTCTTCATTCTGTACAAGTGGTTCTATGCTTGATATATACTTGTCAATAGAGTATGTTATATCATAGTCTATTATTTCTGAGGAAAATCATGAACCTTGCTTTGTACACTTGTTCTTGTAGATCCAAGATGCTATGTACTTCCCTTTATGTCTTGAAACCATGTTGAAGACATCTTTCCTCATGATCAATTGCTACTCTTTGATCATAGCTTATTTCATAGCCCAGGTGATCTTCATCCTTCGTGGTGGATCTACTGCTCTCTAAAGCTCTTTCCTTCATCATGATGTCTCTGACCGTGGGAGCTTCAGATTCATGTTTACTGAATTATCGTCACTTGTTCTTCGGAACAAGTCTCATCCTTCTTTTCTTATAGGTAGTTGTACAGGACCTTTCCTACAATTCAAATGCCCCAGTTGCATGGTTAGAACTATTTCATAAAACATATGCATAATGATAAATTCTTATGCATAATGCAACTGTCTAGACAACACAACATTCATCCATATCTCACTACTTTCATTAATGTAACCAGTCTATCATCCATAACACATCAATTGAATATAATCAAATGTATAACAAAACAATATCATGAAATGACAATTTAATACTTATCTTTTATTCGTTTCGTGGGTGGAATCATTCTTGATCCTTCTACTTTGTCATCTTCTTCATTCATGACATCATCATTTCTTATCCAAATGATAAGATGGATACAAGGTTTTTCAAGAATTGAGTTCCTCATATTCCTCATCACTTGAGGGATCTTCTTTGAATGGTGAGAGATTGATCTTCAATTGCTCCCACCTTCTTCTTCTCTTCTTATGAGTCGAGTTTCTTCTTCTTCCCAGAGTCAACTGGAAGTAATCACTTCCTTCTAGAACACATTCCTCGCATGAATGAATCTCATGATCCTGGGAGGCCATTCAAGGCGGCTATCACCACTTCTTCATTCTTCACTTCTTCCTTTACCTATTTCTTAAGGTCATCTTCTGATGTATGTTCTTTCCTTCAAATAGCTTGGTGAAGGAATCAAACATCTCTTTCAGTGTATTTAGGGAAGACACTTGTGGTACAAGTTGATCTGTGACTGAATCAACAATGATCTTCTTATCCTTGACCAAGTTCTTTTGGTGTAAGGCTTTGAGCCTCATCTCCCTCTGGAACTGGAACCTCTCTACTCATGTAGGTGTCCAATTTATTTTCTTCAGAGAGATCAAATAGTTCCATGCTTGGAATTTTTCAACTTCACGAAGCTTATCATAAAGCTGATGAGAACCTCAAATGAAAATAGCAAAAGATTAGACCCTACCGATTTGAGGTGTCCGTCCTGGTTCTGGAGCTGGCTGATCTAGGGTTTGTCAGAGAAACCCTAATTTTAAAAACTTGGAATCTTTCATATATGATTGGATAGGAATATAGATATATTCAAGCTGAGCTGTCCAATGTACTCCTTTTCTAAAAACTGTGGAAGGAAGCTCCTGGAACAAGAAGCCCTAGTTTTCCAATTTCTCCTGCAGAAATGCCTAATATTGTTTCTATGCTATCACTGAAATTTCTACTCTTCTATGTCTAAAAATTATTACTAAGATATCCTCCTATGTCCTTGTTCCAACACCATATGTTTCATAAGAATTGGTTTCACCAATTTGGACTTACGATCATTTCCCAAGGTCACCTTGTTACAGGACTTTTCAGAACAACGAAGTTGTACGGAATTCCACATGTCACTATTTCATCTTCTGAGTATGAAACTTGGATCAAAAAAATTAAAATCCGTTCCCTTTCTGGAACATCTTCCAAAATTTAATTTAGACCTTTGTATCCCAAGATATAGAAATTCTCCCCAGGTGTCCTGTTTAGAGATGAATCCTGGAAGAGGCTAGAACCCTAACTTGGAGGGATCATATCTCCATGAATATAGCGAATCTAAGGATAAATGTTGGCCACAGTGTACATCCTGATTTTGTATTCGACCTCTACAATTTTCAGCTCCTAATCCTTTTCAAATCCCGAGATATAGCGAAGCTACCAAAACTTATAAGTTTTAGTATTTAGGGTTTTTCTAGCTCAGGGTCAAGCTAGGGTTTGAGTTTCCCAGAGGTTTACCCAACCAAAAATCTTGATCTCGGTCTCTAAACTTCGATTTTGATGAGGATATAAATCCTATGTCGGGCTCATTCAAAAATTCTTCTTTTCTAGAAATCCCTGATTTCTCGCACTGAAAACTGAAAATGCTCGGAATCGAATTCCGCTTCGACAGAAAGATGCGCCCTTCAATGGAGAGTCAGCCTAGCCTTCTTTTGCTGATGGATTTTGGAGAGAGACCAAAAAAGCAAGAAGCCCTAGCTTTTGTAGCTGCACAATGTATTCTTTTAGGGTGTCTCTAGTACCAAGTTGAATTTTCATATGCTAAGCTAGATCATTAGTATTTCATTTCAATTTCATAACAAAAGCATATAAACAGGATCACTGAAATATAGACAAGCGCAACCATACAAAAAAGATCACAAAGATTTATCCTGGGAAAACCCTAAAGGGAAAAATCTAGCAAAAGATTCCTCAATATAGATGCCCCAAAATATAAAAGGTAAAACCAAAAGGGAGATCAAAGACTGATCCTGCTCCTTCTCCAGCTACTTCTCTCTCCTCCACTGATGCACTACACAAGTGAGAGTGTGTCTTCCAAATGAGGAGAACCACACCTCTATTTATATTCATCCATTCACTTTAATAATTAAATCCGACATGTAGGCTCGAGTTACACATGTAGACTCAAGTAACCACACTGGGGTGCTAATGACCCACCTTTACAATTAGAGGGGACTACCTCATGACTCTTATTAGTTATTCTGATTAGAAGCATCCAGGTACAAAGTAATACAAGTGGTTCTCTCGGTAGGACCATCGGGGACCACAAAAAGATACATATAGAATATTATTTGAAGTTACAATATTTCAACACTAATCACTCAGGTTCTTCATCCCAATCTCTTAATGATACGAATCTAACCATGTGATTACAATGTCTTGACGTTGAACATGGTTGAAACCACTTGATTACTAGTCATTGATGTCAACTGTTAACAAGTGCGAGGGAAATCACCATTGATGTCAATGATTCCCAAGGTATCTGAATACAAATCATCGAATGTGAATAAAGAACTTGAAGTCGAACATCTGATGAGATCTTTCAATCAAGAGCCAATGATGTAAACTCATGTTGAAAGTGAGGTAACCTTCCATTGAGGCATGCAGGCCCAAGGTACTGTCTAGGTTTCTCGGTCTAATTCTTGGATAGTGATCTGAAGTCGACAGAAATAAACCTTGTCACAGGAGGGCCATTATGATTCCCACATCAGTGAAACAACACATGACTTGGTATTATTGACCCGCGAGAATAGAACCAGGTGTAATGCAAGGAATATAACAAAGCGTCCTTTGAATTGACTCAAAGGAGTCAAGTGACCAAAAAAATTGGATCGATTTGAGGAAAACTAAAAATCCAAATTGCTCATATATGCAAATGCAAACAAGTGCCATGTTCAAAGGTGGACTATAGAGTACTACCATATAAACAAATGAAAACCATTCCCCTTTCCTTTAATTTCCCCACCTCGAAATGTGAGTGCCTCTTTCTGTTTTTACGAGTCCAAAGAGGGTAACAGACACTTATTGAAGCTCATCAAGTAATGAGTCCATTCTCATATTTTTTACAAACCTGAGAAAGGAGGGGTTCATTCCTAAAATAAGGTCTTACATCATGTGTTTTATGAGTCTGATGCAAGTAAACTCATTTGTCATTTCATGTCTAGAGAGTCCTAAATGACTAAGAAGACTCCAAAAATGGTCTTTTTCATAAACAAGGCTATTCGGTCCGAAAAAGAGATCACCTACCCCCGACTATTCGACCGTTCTGATTCTTTTACAAGTGTGAACACAAGAAGTTCGCTTGGCAATATTTTTGTTTTTTGTGGAGACTGAAAAAAGCTTAAATATAACTCCCGAATGAGGTTCCTTTTTCATAGGCCATTTTTAACGAGTATGAAAAAGCAAAAAGGTGGATTTGACACCGCTCTACTGGAATTTTTGTTAGAATAATCAACCCATAGTTAGCTACCTTAGACATTAATTTAATTATTTTTCTCTTATTTGCCTAGTTTCATGATTCCACCTTATGCAAGTTGTCATCTACACATCCATAGTGGTCAAACTTGCTAATTTTGACTCATGGAGTGCCTGGGAAACCTCAAGGAATCAATTCTACTTTATTCTTGGCCTCCTAAGCGCCCTTCTGCTTTTTCTGCTTTTTCTGCTTTATTGCTTTCTTTTTCAGTGCTTTAAGGCAATTGGGAAAGTTTGACTAGGTGAGGTTAACTAGTTTTTTGTCCTCCACATCCTCCACTCTTTTCTCCTATGAAAATCCTGTATGAGTTTTCATTCCATCACCTTTTAGCTTGCCTAAGCACTTTTTCCAATTCATGAGCTCGTTGACTAATTTGGAAACTACTTTATGCACCTATGGGGGATTTGCTTAATTTTAGTAAGCCTTCTTTTGACTAGATTCGAATTGCCTCCTCATGCATTCGAATCCCTTATGTAATTATTTATTGTAGCAGCCTATGTTGTTACAGCGTTGGATATTGTACACTATTTTAATACAGTTTAGTGTTCAGCTCCATATTCAGTCTCTTTTGTGAGTGATTTTGAATGTACAATTGATAATTGTTGTGAGTAAAATTGTTCTATCACTGGGTTCAATTTACACATGGTATCAGAGCCATTGTACATCAATTTCTCTCCTTCAAATTTGTTTTGTAGGTTTGACATCAGTGACTTGGAGCCTTCTACTAACAGCCAGGACAATTTCTGAGCTATGGATCAATCTCAGAAGATCATCTTGACTCCCTTCAACTTGTTTGAATGGAAAGCAGAGATGGAGATACTATTGAGAGCGAAAGGCCTCTATAGGGTGACTATGGCAATAGAAGTAGAGCCCAATGCAGCTGCAAAGAAGATAAAATGGCACAATAGGAGGGATGAGGCCTATGGTCTTTTGTGTCTGAGTATTTCCAGAGACCTCCTATTCCATCCTGATGGATTGACATCACCGAATGAAGTATGGGAGAAGCTTACTGATCTTTTTGGAAAGACATATGAGATGAGGGGACATCAAATCGAAAATGAACTGATCTCCCTGAGTCCCAGTAGCTTTGAATCCCTGCAACTCTATTTCTCCAAGTTCAAAGCACTTGTTTTGTAGCTAAAACAATGTGGGATCGAAAAGAAGGATGATTAGCTGGTCTTGGCCATACTCTCGAAGCTTGGCCCTAACTATTCAGTGTTTGTTTCGACCTTCTATGCCACAAAGTTGACAGCTCGAACCTGGAAGATGCCTAGCCTTGCAGATTTCATGGAATCTCTCACACAAGAACAAGACAAACTGGTGATGATGGGCACCATCAAACCTTCCAAAGACCAAGCTCTGGTTCCTATAGATTTGAGGGTGGATTCAAAAAGCAAAAAGAAAGCTAAAAATCCACCTGAGCAAAAGAGAGACAAGAACAAGTCTCCAGAGGAGCCTCAAGGTTCCAAGAAGAACTACCAGAAGAAGAAGAATAAAGGAGAAATGAGAAAGTGCGCATACTACAGTAAGGGAAATCATACTGAGAGCTCCTGCATGAAGAAGCAAATAGACATGCTAACCCAAATCCTAGAGAAGAATGGAATCTCCCTTCCAGACAGATCAAAGAAGAGAGAAGAAGAATCAAGTTCAGAAGATAGAGAGAGAGTTCACACATTGGTTGCTGGCACATCAAGATCACCTAGCTTCATCATTGATTCTGGAGCTTCAAGACACATGCTTTCGACCAAGGAGGCATTCACCTCACTTGACATGTTGAAAGGTCCACCAATAGTACTGGGAGATGACTCTCTCACTGAAAGTTTGGGCAAAGGGAGGATTGATCTTGATCATGGTCAATTCAGCAATGTGTTGTATGTTCCTCATCTTGCCTCCAACCTCTTATCAGTGTATCAGATGACTCACACCATGTCTCCAAATAAGGTCATATTCTCCCCTGATGAAGTTGAGATCAAAGAGATCTAAAGTGGTAAATTCATTGCAAAAGGAGTTGCAAATCATACTTCGAAGGTATACATGTTCTCACACTTCCTACCTTACACAAACCCCTTTGCTCTTCCGATTCATGCTAATGAGGCAAGCAAGCTTTGGCATGAAATATTTGCCCACCTAAATTACAAGTATCTTTCTAATCTTAGTGAAAAAGAGATGGTCATAGGGTTTCCCAAGATAAAATTTTCCAAAGGAGTCTGCCAAGGCTGTATCCTAGGAAAACACCCAGAGCATAAATTTGAGAGAGCTAGTCATGAGAGAACCTCTGCACCCCTCGAGTTGATCCATAGTGATGTTTCTGGCCCATTCCCTCATATGTCCATGAGTCAGGACAAACATGCATTGATTTTCATAGATGACTTTTCTAGGTATTGCTGGGTTTACTTCCTGAAACACAAGTCTGAAGTTTTTGGCTACTTCAAAGTCTTTGAGGCTTTGGTTGAAAACCATTCTAGGAGGAAACTCAAAGTCCTCAGATCTAACAATGGTGGTGAGTATGTCAAGTATGAGTTTATTCAATATTGTGCAGATGCAGGTATTCAGATGCAACATTCTATCCCTTACACACCACAACATAATGGTGTTACTGAGAGGAAGAACAAATCACTAAAGGAGATGGCAACATGCATGATGGAGGCAAAAAATTTGCCACCAAAGTACTGGGCCGAAGCTATAAACTGTGCAGCCTATATCTAGAATAGGGTGCCTCATAAATAGCTTGATGGTATGACTCCTTTCAAAGCATGGAGTGGGCACAAGCCAGATGTGACCCATTTCAGGATTTTTGGCTCAAAGGCTTGGGCTAGAATTCCAACAGAAAAGAGAAAGGCTTTGCAGCCCCAAATCCAAGAGTGTCTATTTGTTGGGTACTCTAAAGATTCAAAAGGGTACAAGCTGATAAATTTAAGCACAAAAAAATCCTTCATTGAAAGGTGTGTTCAATTTCAAGAAGAACCCCTAGCGCAGTGGAAGTTGGAGAAGCCTCTTCACCACCAGAACCTCTGAATGTAAGTGAAGAGATTGTTGAACATGGTGATTCTGATATGTCTGATAGTGATTAGTTTATTATATATCCTAACAGCCCTACAAGGCCAAAATTTGTATCCAATACCATTCATGCAGCAGGAGAGCTAGCTGGTAATCCTAATGACCCTAGGAGGACTAGATCTCAATTTGAGAGTGCTCTGTGCATGAAGGATCCTATGTTTGATGAGAAATGCTATCTGATGGTGGAATCAGATCCTCATACATATGAATATGCAGCAGGAGATCCAATATGGCAAGCATCCATGAAGGAAGAGTTCAGCTCACTCCAAAAGAGCAACACTTGGGAGCTGGTGGATCTTCCCCCAGAGAGGAAGCTAGTTCAGTGTAAGTGGGTGTACAAGACAAAATTTGCTGCTGATGGTTCAGCTCTGAAGTACAAGTCCATATTGGTAGCCAAGGGCTACTCATAGGTTCATGGCATAGATTACAATGAAACCTTTGCACCAGTGGCAAATATGGACTCCATCAGGCTGGCCTTAGCCATTGCAGCTTCAAGGCAATGGGAGGTACATCACATGGATGTAAAGTGTGCCTTCCTGAATGGAGATATCACTGAAGAAATATACATGCAGCACCCTCAAGGATTTTCTACTAACCCATCTCTTGTGTGCAGGTTGAGGAAGTCATTGTATGGGCTAAAGCAAGCCCCCAGGGCTTGGTAGGCCAAGATTGATAGCTTCTTGCTATCACTAAATTTAGTTTGGTCCAAATCAGATCCAAATGTCTATTTGAAGTTAATTAATGGTTCATTAGTGATCATTTTTTTATATGTTGATGACCTTCTCATTACAGGAAGCTCAAAGGATGAGACTGCTTCATTGAAGGGTGCAATGAACCAAGCCTTCTCCATAACAGATTTGGGGCTCTTAAGCCAATTCTTGGGGCTTGAGTATGCTCAAACCAAAGCTAGAATCAAGGTGCACCAGTCCAAGTATGCCTTGTATTTGCTGAACAAATTCAAAATTAAGGATTGCAAGCCAAGCAAGATTCCTTTCCTTTTAGGAGTGAAGCTGGAAGAAGCTGATTCTTCACCTATGGTAAACAATACACTGTATAGGAAATTGATTCGATGTTTGTTGTATCTTACACATACTAGACCTGATATTTATTATATAGTAAGTGTGGCTTCTAGATACATGGATCAGACTCTTGAGATCCATTGGAAAGAAGCCAAAAGGATCCTTAACTTTGTTCAGGTAACAAGGACACATGGGATCTTCTATAAATCAAAATCTGATCTTGATTTGATTGGGTTTACTGATAGTGATTGGGTAGGTGATAGCACAAACAGAAAGTCCACATCAGGATATGTGTTCATGCTTACAGAAGGGCCAATCAGCTGGTCAAGCAAGAAACAGAGTTCCATTGCACTCTCATCTACAGAAGCAGAGTACAGAGGAGTTGTAAATGCAGCAACTCAATGTTTATGGTTGCAGGGGTTACTTGGAGAGTGTGGCTTCAAATTAGAGTACTCAAATACCATATACTATTATAACCATAGTACCATTTGAATCTGCAATGATCCGGTTCAGAAGCAGAGAACCAAACACATTGATATCCATATGCACTACATCAGAGAGCTTGTGCATGATGGCACCATTCACCTACTCTTCTGTTCATCTTCAGAACAAGTAGCTGATATCTTCACCAAAGCATTTTGTGAGAAGACCTTCAACAATATCAAATCACTAATAGGGATTGCTGATCATGCTATGAAGCATGAGTGAAGACAATATTTCCAAATTTTGTTTTACAGTCCATGTTTAAGGGAGGATTTTCCCATTGGGTTTTTGCCTCTTTCCTTGGTTAAATGGACATGCAGTATGTAAAGGGTGACTAAGACTTGTTGCTAGGACCTATAATTTTATGATATATTACTCATAATTTAGGATTAAGGGGGGGTGTTAGAATAATCAACCCATAGTTACCTACCTTAGACATTAATTTAATTATTTTTGTCTTATTTTCCTAGTTTCATGATTCCACCTTATGCAAGTTGTCATCTACACATCCATAGTGGTCAAAATTGATAATTTTGACTCATGGAGTGCTTGTGAAACCTCAAGGAATCAATTCTACTTTATTCTTGGCCTCCTAAGCGCCCTTCTGCTTTTTTTGCTGTATTGCTTGCTTTTTCAGTGCTTTAAGGCAATTGGGAAAGTTTGACTAGGTGAGGTTAACTAGTTTTTTGTCCTCCACCTCCTCCACTCTTTTCTCCTATGAAAAGCATGTATGAGTTTTCATTCCATCACCTTTTAGATTGCCTATGTTCTTTTTCCAATTCGTGAGCTCCTTGACTGATTTGGAAACTACTTTATGCACCTATGGGGGATTTGCTTAATTTTAGTAAGCCTGCTTTTGACTAGATTCGAATTGCCTCCTCATGCATTCAAATCCATTATGTAATTATTTATTGCAGTAGCCTATGTTGTTATAGGGTTGGCTATTATACACTATTTTAATACAGTTTAGTGTTCAGCTCCATATTCAATCTCTTCTGTGAGTGATTTTGCATGTACAATTGATAATTGTTGTGAGTAAAATTGTTCTATCATTGGGTTCAATTTCCACAATTTTAACGAGCATGTAAAAAGTGTATAAGGATGCTTGATACTTTTTTAGTTTTTCCCTAAGCCCAAAAAAGACAAAAACAACTTGTATCAGAGCCAAAAACTAGCATTAACCTTGAAAAACTCAAAAAAGACAATTAAAAACCATTTTACCAAAACTATAGAAAATAAAAATAAAAACCCACTTTTACTTAAATAATTTGGATTTCAAAATATATGAATTGTAATGCATTTTTTAAAATCTCAAATACTCTATAAATAGAAAGTGGGGTAAGAAATAGTTACCATTTATTTTTTACCATTTGTGAGCTTTGGAGAGTTGGTTTTTATTAATAAGAGTTACATTGGTGGTTTGGCAAGGATATTGCTTCTTCATTTCTTCACCATTTACCATGTAAGAGGTAAGTAATCAACTCTTTTCTCTTCCATCTTCTACAAACATCAATTTTGCTTCTTGTATGTTTAGACTCGTATCCCCAAAATAATCTTTACAATGATTTTGAAGCCAAGGTAGAGGATACATTTGCAAATTTTTATTAGAAATAGTGAAACCGACCATAGGTGGGCAATTCTATTGGTTAAAAGTAGGCAAGTTTTTCATTTTCAAGGGTTTTGGGCCATAGGGTCTAACACCCCGTTTTTGACCCCATTGCATTAAATGTACATGATGTATATATTGTAATGAATCGTGGTGTGGAGCTAAAGGAAAAATCCCCACCATCGATTTGTTTGTGTTATGTTTCGGCGAATGGAATCGTTACCGATGTTCTATCGTGGTATATGGCATATATTAAGTTTTGTCATCATGTAAATATGCATCTTTAATTAAATAACCCAACCAGCTATGTTCGCAGCAACTAAATTGAGAAGGGGCATGATTCTCACAAGGATAAGAGGGGGGGGGGATTATTAAAATTTGAACCTATGGGGAAAAGCCATGTGTCAGCTGTTAAACCCTTTTGACTTGTGCACCTTCCATTGTCTTATCCAGTTACCACCATTAAAAATTCTGCTGTTAGTTGGGACAGTTATGGCTGGGGAGTGGAGTGTGGCAGGACTGTCAGTCCTTTCCCACACGCACACTCCACCAGTAGGTTGACCCTCATGTTGGCAAGAAACCACCACCACCATCACTCCATGTGGACTCTCCACTCTCTCCAATACGCCATTCTCTCCATTGTCGGTTCATCCTCATGTAGGGACGGTAGTTCTATTCATCCTCACGCAAGGAAAAATGCCCTATGTCTCACGCAGAGGAATTATTTTTCTATTTGGTCTCACACCACCAGGGGAGGGAGCCATTTCAAGTGTCATTCGCATTTTCCATAGAGAGGTATCTGGTGTGTTTCCATCCATATATTTGGATCTGGTGTGATTTTATCTAATGCACAGGTTGGGAGGCTGATTTTCGTTCCCCATTGTGATCTATGTAAGTCTTCCCAGTGGCTTCATTGTTGAGAATATACTGTTGTTTCCCCACATTGTCGGTTGTGTCTGTTTTACATTTTAGGACTACTGTAGGTTGTTTCAGTGTCGTTATGGAAACAATAGGGCCAATAACGACTCAAGAATTATTTTCCCTATCCAAGCTATGAATGCTGGTTTGACTGTGTGTATGCAATGGTTGGTCTTCGGATTGTGTTGGAGAAGGAATGAGGGCTTGGTTTCCTTGATAAACCTGATGCATTTGGGAACCACATAGACAAAGGTAAGGGGATGGATTTCTTCTCCACACCCCCTGAATAGCACTGGAAGGGAAGTTAGGGCCTGAGGGACTGTGTAGCAAAGAAGGGATTGATTCCTTGTGTTGGGTGTGTGTGGGTGTCTTAGAAGTCATGCTAGTTCTGGTGTAGGTGTCTGTAGCTCTGTAATGAGCTCACTAGCTTAACATTTAGCCTTTCCCAGCTCCTTGATGGCCTAATAAACCTAACCATGTTGGCTTGGCTATCTTTTTAATGGCCTGATAAACCCAACTGCGTTGGCTTGGCTATGTTTTGTGTATCCTTGGCTATGTGTAAGCCTTCTTGTTCCTTATTCCTTTTGGAATCATGCCCAACTCGAGGGTGGCATCATTGCTGAGAGATTAAGGAGCACATTGGCCTATGGTTGGGTGGAACGTTGCAGTGACATAGCTGGTTGCGGGACGATTTCTTTATAAGATAAGTAATCTTGTCTATTTTACTTCTGCAATTATATTTACTGTTAATAAATTATGATGAACATGTTGAATGCTTGAAAGAATGTATGTTTGCTTCCGTTGTGTATGATAAATTATGTATCTATGCATGTTATACTTCAAAGCATTTTGTTTCAGCAATTTATGTTCATGTTCATGGGGCTCTTAGCCCAGATGGTTAATGCCATGGTAGCGTCCTCTTTGCCGGTCGGAGGGTTGGGGACGCTACATAGGGCAGAGTCCCCAACGGCGCTCTATCTGGCTGGGATAGGTACGCTGTAGGCACCCTGTCCATGACAAATAGGCAAATGGCGTGATGGGTGTTGAAGGTGTAGGTGCCAATGGTGTTCTTTCAACAAAAGGTGGCAGCACTGTTGCTACTTTAAAGGAAAAAATGAAAAAGCCTAGAACACTATAAAACAAATTTCATACCCTAAGTTTGCTTCAAAATATGTTATCATGTTTTTTCCATCCATGCCATGTGTTCTAATCATGAAATTCATATGTTACAGGTGTAAAATGGTTATTTGGAAAGAGAGAGAGCATGAGACTTCCGATGTACAAGCTGCTAATGATCCACCTATGATCTAATCCCTAAGAAATTGTGGACTGCTGAAATATTTCAATGTGCCTAGTATGAAAGCACACGTCCAACTACTTGAGTATATCATTAATATGTGGGACCTCGATCACGAAAATTTTGTCATAGGGGTCCACATCTTACCCATTGAGATAGAAGATATATACTTTTTGACCGATTTATCCATGAGGGGGATTCAAGGAGTCTTATCTGGGGCTCGAGGAGGAGAAGGCTCCTTGGATGACATAATAGACCAGCATTGTGCATTGGGAACAGAAGCTCAATCCAGGAAACTAAATATTTTCTCCATAGTGAATCACCCTTTGAGGACTGTGGTATACACTAATGGTAAGGTGGCGGGAACAAGATATGCCCACCTCACTACTAGATCTCATATGCTATACGCTCTGTAGTGTATGGAGCCTACCATTTTTAAATAGTGTGAGAGCATTCTAGTGTGTTTGAAGAAGCATTTGACCAAATGTAGGAGGGGAACACTGAAGAAATTCGGATATGGGGTAGTGGTGGTGTCATTCATCTTATAGTAGATTCCACATTCGAGACCACATGTAACCATCACCAGGCTCGAGCCTGAAGATCCCAGAATGATAGCATGGGTTATAGTTATGCCATGCCTTGGCGATGCAACACCTAAACTTAGCTATGGGGATGGATTCTTTCGCTGGTTGAGAAACCAGTTGTTTATGATAGAGGATTATGCCTATGATGGGGAAATTTTCCATCATGATCTATAGTTGGTTTTACCTGAGGGTGAGATGTGGGATGATCGTGGTAAGTAAAGACACCGTCCAAACTGTGTTTTTGGAATTTTGTATTTTATTTCATTTTTATGGTTTATAACATTGAGATAACAAAAAGTGTTTTTCTGCAGACATTGGACCTGCTCGTCTAGTGGGGATGTCGCCTATTGATAAGCGAGTAGGAACCAGAGACATGATGGTGTACTGCTCCGAAGCTGAACAGGAACTTGTAGATGTGGAGGAAAACCTACACCATTTTACTATGGGTATTCTTGATCTAGCCACAGACAGGGTATCAGTGCCACACCGTAGGTGTTTGTGAATGGTTTGCCATGCTACTCTGTAGAGTGGCCCAAGCCATTGCATGCTATGATGCACAGTAGGAGGATTAGTTTGTTTTGATATTCTTTTTTGTATATGTCTTACTGAAAGCTTCAAAGCTTCAGATTTTTCCCTATGTATTTATGAATTCTGAACTTTTTATGGTCTTGAACTAAAAGCTAGGGATGTTTCCACCCACTTTTGTATCTCGATGTTATAGTTTATATATATATGATACACTTTTATATTTACAGTTGTGTGTGTGACAAATGTGATGTGTGAGATGTTCATCTACTTATGAATTTACATGTTTTGATTTATGTTTCAAATGGACTTTCATGTATGAGAAAAACACCAATCCAAAACATAATTAGCTAAGGAATCTTCCATTTCATTTAGATGTCTTGGAATGTGTTGATAAGTGACTTGTTCAAAATACCTTTCTAACAACCTGACTCTTCAGAAAGTATGAAGAATCAGGGGATTACGAATGGTGTAGAATCAATTAAGTTGTTGGACAACCAGCTCAGAGTCCAAGTAAACCCTAATTTCCCTTACATCATTATCTAGGGATTCCATCAATAATCTGACCACAGCTCGATATTCTGCCAGATTGTTGGTGGAGGGACCTAAAAGAATACCCCCTGAACTCAGTAGCTCACTTGTAGGAGAGTACAGTACCCAAGATGTAGATACAAGGTTAAGCGTATGCCAATGAGCACCATCATAAAAACCAATGAAGGAATTCATATGTCCATGAGACAAAAGACGTGCATAAGTAGGCTTTTATAAAAACACACTCTAAATCACACAGAAGACACACCTCTTAAAGTCTAAGACACACATCAAACTATAAACAATATTTACAAAGACCCTATGCTAGATGACCTAGGCATAGTATGTTTTGAGGTAGAGCCCATTACGGGGCTCTCCCAGTGGTATCCCATTGTAATCAACCAGTTCATATACTCCTTTCTCTAGAACATCACTAACAATGTAGGGTCCATGCCACATAGACTCAAATTTACCTACCCTCGTCTTATCATTCTTTTGGTCATAGGTTAAGACCAGATCTTGCTCGTTGAAGGAATGGGGTTGGATAGTCCTGTCATATTGAACTTGGATTCCTCGTTTATGTGACTCATTAGCTAAGGAAGCATCACATCGAGTTTAATCAAGTTTATTTAGGTACATGAATCTTTCTTCATTTATGGTAGTGTTAGGTAATAATTCAACAACCAGTTTTAAACAAGGGATCTCACATTCTGTTGGGAGAGTAGCTTCCATACTATATACTAATTGGAAAGGTGTAAAATAAATTGATGTTTTAATATTAGTCTTGTAGGACCAGGGTGCGGAGAAAAGATGTAAATGCCAGTTTGACTTGGCCTGCCCTACCATCCATTGAAGCATTGTTTTTTAGTACTTTATTTATCGCTTCAACCTGGCCATTGGCCTGTGGGTAGTAGGGTGTAGAGTTTTCATGTCTAAACCCTAATTTGATGCTAAGCTCTGCCATCATTTTATTTTTGAAGTGTGATCCATGATCGCTCACGATGGCCCTACGAATCCCAAATCTTGCAATAATATGGTTAAATAAGAAAAGTGTAGCAGTCTTACCATCTTCGGTGTATGTACGCATTGCTTGAGCCCATTTTTCAAAATAGTCAACAACCACAATGATGTAGCCATGCCCCCTAGATAAGGTAGGTCTAGAGTGCACGAAGTCTATGTCCCATTTTGCAAAGGGGCCAACTGCTACAATGGGATGAAGCTGAGTTGGATGTGTGCATTTCTTGGAGGTAAACATTTGATAAGCTGGGCATTCCTTAACCATTTCAATACAATCTTTGAAGATGGAAGGCCAAAAGTACCTGGCACGTAGGATTTTTTGGGCGGTAGCCAACCCAGAAAGATAACCGCCACAAGCTCTAGCATGGAAATCATTAAGGACGATCTCAGCCTCTTCATGTCTAAGGCAATGACATAGGATAGAATGAACACCATGATGGTATAGAGTATCATTCAAGATAAGGTAACTTTTATCCTAGTGGCAAACAAAACGACATTCATCTTGGGTGGCAGTAGGCTGGTATCGTAAGGTCTGGAGGTACAAAATGATTTCTCCATACCATGGATCTGTCATACTAATGAGAAAAAGTGATTCATCAGGTAAGGAATCAGAGCGCTCTAAATTCTCAGTAGTATGGGGAAGGTGACATATAAGCTCTGCAAAGAAAAAGGACTTCTTCAAAGTAATTTTGGTGAACTCTAGGTCAAACTCTTGGAGGATCACGATCCAACATGAGTATTTGTCCCCAAGCACCTGACATGTCAGAACATAGTACATAGGGTTGGAATTTGCATAAATAGTAGTGGTGCGGAGAAAAATATAATGACGAAACTTCTAGACCGCAATGACTATGGCTAAAGTGAGTTTCTCCACATGTGAGTATCGGGTTTTAGAATCCAAAAGACTTTCAATTGCGTAATAAATCACATGTTCTTGTTCATGTTCATATGTTTGAATGAGGACCACGCCTATCATAGAAAAGGATGCAGCCATGTACAAGCAATAATCCTGGGCATAGTTGGGTGGTTGTAACACAGGTGCATGGGTAAGTGCATCTTTAAGATTATCAAATGCACGCTATGTGAAATCATCCCAAATGAAAGGAGTATCTTTCTTGATCAACCTCATGAAATGATGTGTCCTCTTTGCATAATTATAGACGAAGCGATTTAGAAAGTTTGCCTTCCCTTGCAAACTTTGGAGCTTAGTAACATTCATGGGAGAAGGCACGACCAAAATAGCCTCAATTTTCAAAGGATTGATACAGATGCCATCTTTAGAAACAATAAAACCAAGAAGTAGGCCATATTCAACACAAAAAATTCATTTGTGGGGGTTTAGACGAAAGTTCAAATGACAACATCAAAGAAATACAGCTCTTAGATGATCGACATGGATATCCTGCTGCTTGGAATGGGTAGGCAGGTTGTTTAGATAGGGTTCCACAACATTTTTAATGTCATGAAAAGCATATGAAATGGCACATCGGAATGTTGCACCAGCATTTTTTTTAACCAAAAGGTATTTTATGATAAACAAAAGTCCCCCAAGGTAAAATGAATGTCATCTTGTGTTGATCGAATGGGAGAATCTCAATCTGATTATAGCCGAAAAAGCCATCCATGAAAGAGAAAATAACACTTCTGGCATAGTTATCGATTATTTGATCGATGTAGGGAGTAGGAAAATTATCTTTTGGACAAGCTCAATTCAGGTCCCTAAAATCGATACAAACCCTAATAGTACCCTACTCTTTATTCACAGGGACTATGTTGGACAGACATTCAGTTAGTGGTATGGGGTAAATGAAACTAGCTTTCAAAAGTTTTTCAACTTCCTCTTTAATAGTGGCTGCTTGTCGAGGATGAACTTGTCGTAGTTTCTGGCGTATGGGCTTGGCATCATAATAAGTTTTGATTTTGTGGACAACGATAGTGGGACCAATCCTAGGCATTTCTTCATATTTCCATGCGAAGACGTCTCAAAATTATTTGAAAAGAGTCGTGTATGTTTTGATTTCTTTAGGGGAAGTGTTCAATCTTGTGAAAATGTTCTCAAAAACACCTGGTTTCATGGATATGCCAATGGGCATTGTCTTCATAATGTTTCATAAATTCCCTTCAGAATTGACACTACGCGTGAGGATCAGAGACTGAGAGTGGAGGACTATATCAGATGAAATCATGGAAGCAAAGTGGTTTTCTACCATATGGAAAGGGGGAAGGAAAGAAGATTTGTGATGATAATATTCCTAAGGAATCTTGTCTAATGACATAATGTCCATTATAGACTTGTCTGTAGGAAGTGTGTGTGAAATATAATCCATAGATGGGGAGGGTTGTTCGAGCCAATATGGCATGTGATAATGGTCTGAGGCCACCAAGAAATGATCATTGATGGCGGGATTGCTAGTAGCTTGGATTGCATTGTACATCTCTTCAAAAGAGGAAAAGGATGAGGATTCATCAACAATTGCGTTTCCTTTGTCTATATGAGAGATAGAAATCATATTAATGGTTGTAGTTTGTGAAGCGAGAAGAGGGTCAGATGAATGAAAGACTCCCATAAGTGAAGAATCTTTGATGAGGCCTACTCCAATGTCTTGATACTTTGGGGTGTTCAAGAGTGAAACGTTGTTTGCATCATTTGTAATGTCGCTAGGTGTGATGAATTATAACTAGTCAATAGTAACAATCTTTTCTGAGAATGGGAACTCGATGATCTGAAAAACGGTTGCAACCTAGGAGTAAGTTGTAATCCAAAGGAGTGTCAACGACTTTGATATGAATGGAGACTGACTTGCCCCCTAGTTTAACATGGATGGAAAGTAGTAATCCATAGGGTTGAAAGCCACGACCATCAAAATCCCTAAGAGTGGTAGGTGAACAGTTGATTTTCGGAGATCCAATGGATCTCCAGCAGGATAAAGACATAATTGATGTAGACGAACCCTCGTCCAAATAGGTACGACAGATAGTCTTTCCAACAATCTTGGTAGAGATCTAGAAATCTAACTGATGTGAAAGTATTATTTTGAAATCATCCAGTTTGAAAGTGATGACATTACTATTCTTGGGATCCATAGCTCCAAGAGCAGTAAGCAAATTTTTCTGTTGAGTTGGGCAGGTTTGAAGTACCTCTAAAGCCGACATAGCGTAGGGTGCTTGTGCCAAGTCTTCAACAATATTATAGTATTGGGTGGCATGAGTGTTAGGATTGATTATGGACTTACGTAGAGTGCCCTTTGGTGGATAGAAAATTGTTTCAGGTATAGTTTTTTCAATATGAAGACCATTATTAGTAGGAGGTGTGGAAGTTGATTTTTTTTCAGATGGGATATCATCAGGTTTCTTTTCTGAAGGATCATCATAACTATGTGCTCTTGTATTCAAATTCACCATTTCACTATACATCATACGAAATTCATCAGTGGAGGAAGAACTTTTGTTTAAGGACTTATGATCAATTAATTGTTGTTGGGAAGGGAAAGGATCTTTTAAAACGGCTGGGGTTGGTGAAGCTTTAAAAAATTTACCAACTTCCTCATGGCGAGGACATTCTTTTGTAAAATGATCACCTATACATATCAAACAAGGGTAGTTCACATTTCTCTTTCCTTTTGAATCGTTATCCATATTTTGTGTTTTATTTCCTTCCTATTGGTTGTCAGGTTTTTTAGATTTATTTTTCCCTTTTTTCTTCCCGCTTGAAGATTCAGTGGATTGAACCGTATTTACTTCAGCGAAAGCAATAGGAGAGGATGCAGTTTTGGCAGGTGGTGCTTGTTGATTGTATGTGGTGCTCACTTCTTTCTTAGAGGATTTAGCCATTGTTTATGTCTGAACTAAACCAAGTATGCCATCAGCAGGTGGTTTCGTAGCAGGTCTCGAAGGGTTTGTAGTAGGCCAAGAAGCATTAGGAATCAGATCATACAAAGTGCCCGACTAGGAATAAACCAAGTCAAGGTACTGGGTGCGACTAATAGCCTGCTCTTCGGTAACAAAAAATCCCATGGCCACATTCTAGCTATGGGTGGAAGCAAAGACTTTTTAAACCAATCAGCTAGCAACTGATCGGGAATAGGATCCTTAATCAACCTACATCTTCTTCTCCATTCATGGATATGATCAAAGATACGGGTAGATGTAGTTTGTTGAGGTCAATAGGTCTGTACCTATTTCATACCGGATTGGAAACTGAAAATGTGTCAAAAAAGCCATAACTAAAGCATTGAAATCCCAAAATGAATGTCGTGGTAACTCGGTGTACCATTTAGTTGAAATGCCGGTGAGGGTTCTTTGGAAAAGGCATAGACAGATTGAACCGTCCATCAAAGAATTGGATGAACACCAAAGATGAAAAGTCATAGCATGGTCTTTCAGGTCCTCACCACATTTACCATCGAATTTTGGGATATTGAAAGGTAGCTTGACTGGGATGGCTAGCCAAGAGGGGTCATGATGGATTGGGTCATTTATCAATCTTGACAAGTCTGGAAAATATAAAGGGGCCATAAATGGTAGTTGTTGATTTGGTTGCAGGTATTGGTAATATTGATAGGGTATTTGCTGACCAGTAGGACTGTATGCAGATTGATAGATGGGTATAGATGATGCCCCTAAAGCTTGTTGAAAAGGCTACTGGAGGGTTGTGTTTTAGACCTAGATTACCTTGAAATGAAATTTCTTCAATAGGTCCTAACACTTGAGCTAGTGAACGATATCTTTAGGCCATGGGTTACGAGAAGTCTCACCATAAGTTAGGTGGCCATTAGAAGAAGGTTTAATTTCAGCTTCAGGCCAAGGGTCTGTATTATGGGGTAATTGTGCTGATAAAGTTTCATAATGCGACACAGGTGGAGGAATAATTCTTTTTATTCTTTCTGATAAGTCACGAGCTTGATCGAGAGATACATTAATTCTTCTATGTTCCTCCTCTCCCAAGGGAGGATTTGCTGGTGAAGGTCTAATAACCGTGAATTTAGCAATGTCTTAGCCAATATAACTCCTCCAAAAGGGAGCATCCGAACCATAATATGGTGGGGGAAAAGTATCGCCATGGCCTCCCAACAGTGAATGCACAGAAACATCAGCTGTAGGAGGCATTTGGAATAAAAGACTAGCATGAGTAGTGAAATTTCCTCTAGGTGGAGTAAGTTCCATATGATCCTCAGTCGAAGCTAGTATCTCCATGGTTACCCATTCTTCCCCTTCCATGGCTGGAGGAGAGTCAGGAGGTAAACCCTACAACTTACGAGATTGATTCCATGCAAGCTGCTCATCCATGGTTGTGGCTAGAAGTATTCTAACCTAGGTCAAAGAAAAAATCACACAAAAACACCTACACAGAGCTAAAGGTCACATGCAGTCTTAAATGATAAGGGGGTTCAAATTCTGGTTTCTCATCGGGATTATGAATACTTTACAAGCTTTTCCCATAAATCCAAGATGGCCAAGATGTTAACTCAGTTTGGATAGGGTATCCTAGTGGGGTATCTTGATATAAAAAAAGTACTTGGGAGCTCAAATCGATAGTAGTGATGTCTAATGCACAACCATTCACAAGGGTCCTTCCTGTACGTGAAAGAACCTTTCTATATACCTCAAGGGTATGTGAAAGACCATTTCTATATACCGATGGTACGTGGAAGAACCACGAGAGTCCTAGGATGTACTGTGGACAAATAATGACAACTCCTACACTTAACGACACCCGAACATGTCTCTAGCCTATCACTCAACTTTCTATACAAATTTTAACCTAAAGCTACCCTTAATTTTATCTTGACAATTACGTGAATGTTTATGGAAATGTTGTCTCCAATAATGTAGATTTACTCTATATGCAACAGAAAAACACTTCTTTGACTTTCAATGAAAACTATTTAGGGTAAGGAGAAAATTTTCTCTATTTTCTTTTTTCAAGAACCTTAAAAGAATTGCATTTCAACAACACAAAGTTGAACCAATAAATGCAAGAAAATAAATTTTTTTCAAACACAAAATTTTTCAACAAGCACTCAAAATATTTCTAAAATTTTTGACAAAGAAACTAAGCCTCTAGTGTGCATGCAAACTATCTTTACTACAATGTCAAAAAATCTATTTCTTCTAATCTATTTATGCATAAAAATGACAACTTCTAAAGCTTAAACAAGAAGAAACAAAAATGGTTATTTTTGTATTTTTCTGGAAAATATGAGGCACTCAAAGCAGTCTAAAATGAGCTAGTTTAAAAGAGGCTATGATTTTCTTTTCAAAAGTAAAAGTTTCTAGATATTTCGTTGAAACCAAAACTGAAACTATCTACCATTTTAGCCTATAAAAAATATCAATCCTTTAGAACTAAGCTCAAAAGAGAATCAGGTTCACAACCTAGCACTCCAAAATAGCAGGCAGATGCAAAGAACACAGCAAAATATTAGAGAATCAAGCAAACCACACAGACTTTTCAGAAAGATAAAAAAAATTCAAACAGACAAAAGACAATTTTTACGAGTTTTTGAAGCCTACCTCAAAATTCAAACTGGTGCACTCAGAATTCAGGACACAGGTTCCTATGACGCTCCGAAAATTGAAAAGAAAAGCTCCTTGGATGATGGATGGCACTTTGTCTACTGAAGGACGAAGTCCCCTAGAAGGAGGGTGGTGCTCTGTCAATCAAGGGGAAAGGAACCTTGAACAAATATCAAGGCTTTGTCAGCCACAGAGAAGGGGCGTGCCATCCAGATAGTGTACTTAAAATTTCAAAACTGTAGGAGAAACATAAAAGTCTTAGTTGAACTGAAAACAGTATGAAAAAATCAATTACCCAGAGAATGGTAAAAACTATAATTCAGAACCGAGTTAAATTGTCATAAATAAAATGAAAGGAGTAGCTTACCTTGTATACTGAAACAACAAAGAGTAGAGAGAAAAAAATCACCAACGGAACGGTTACCAAAGAGTTGTAGATCTGACTGGATCTTCCCCAGATCTGATCGATTTTGCTCTCCCCACTAGAGTTGCCAATTTTTTTACTAGGAATTCTCAACCAGTGTTGACATTGGTTGTTCCTCTGTAATGAAAAATACAACTAAAGAAAAAAATAATCACAGCAACATATCCTTCCCTTGAATAATCAAATTAATTAACATAACACATCATATACCTCAACCATATATTTGTTTATCTTCTCTTGAGAAAGTCCTTGAGATGGTTCAATACCTGCAAGACAGATCACAAGACAAACAAAAGGATGAGAGAATCATGATAATCAACTATCCATATTGGTTATCAAGGAGTCCAATAATATTTAATCAAAAACAGAATAACCAAATATAGGAAAGGGAAATGTTTTTGTATTAATAATGGGTGAGAAGAAGTACAACCAAAATCCTTGATGTTGACAACTTCTGTCTCAACAAATGTCTACAAAATCCAATGTGGACCTCTCTAGCTATAAGCTACCTCTACTTTGCCTCTATCCAGACTTCAAACCAGCAACATAAGGATGTTTTTTTTGATCTCCTCACTCTCTTCATAGAATCTCCATTTATAGGCCAGGAACCCATAGGATGACTTGACAAAAGGATAGAATCGGATCCCTATAGGTGATGGAGGTGAATACCACCTCTCCCAGACATGCAGGAACTAATTGAACAAAGTATCCCATACGAAATCCTCTAGAAGCTTCTTTTTTCCCCTTTTAGTGACCATAGGCGCTTTCTGGTAGACTGGACAAAGCGTCGATCTACGATTTTTCCTACTAGAAAAAGGCTGGCAGCGCTTTGTTCTCAGCTGATGGAGGTATCTACGATTGATCCAAGATGATATTTGTGGCCACCCACCTATTCATATTGGTCCCCCACCATTGTTTCTTTTAGTTTTCTAGTTTCCTTAATTCTGGCACAATTTACGATTTTTGGCAGTTTTCGGGTCCTAAACTTTTGGAGCCGTTTTGAGGCCATAAATGATGTTTTTTCGGCATCGAATGGTCGAGCAAATATGATTCCATTTCAAACTCATTATTTATTATTTATGGATGCATTCCTTAAATATATCTTTCTAACGATGTATCATGCACGTCAAATGGAGGTAGTATGCTAAAGTTATGACCCTAGGAAATTATTGTTACCAAGTTACGCAACGAGGCCCACATTCTGGAATTTCACCTCCTAGGGTTAGGTTTTTGGATGTGTAGTGTTTCAATTGTTTCTAAATAATATATAGGCCTTTGAGCCTCATTGTAACATAGAGTTCAGAGGCATGTAGCTGACACATCTCTTCTAAGAGATAAGCTACCAACACTCTAGCTAGTTTATTTCCATTCTTTATGTAAACAAGTTTCAGTTATTGATTAATGAAATGAAGTGTTTTTTCCAATACATATTTGTTTATATGTTTATTTGTGTATTCTATTATGTTCCTGCATAAATACAAATCAGTGGTATCAGATAAATCTACTCTTTCTCGATCCTTCTTTGCATGTCCCCAATGAGGGCGGGGTATAAAGAGTTAGGGCTCAATTTGGTTGAACCTTTGCAAGATCAGCCTTGCAAATCCCGACGGCCACCCATGGGGGATGAAAAGAAATATGAGGGCACAGAAGATCCTATAAAAAATTTTCTCAAGGAGGAAATGGAGTTCCCTGACATCTCCTCGCTTGGTACGGCAGATCGGTATGCTACCAAAATTGAGCAAAAATTCAAACAGAAAGAGTGAAAATAAAAATAAAGGGAAAGGTGCCCCCAAACCATAGATCCAAGGACATAGCCAAGGAATGGAGACTCAAGAAAACTTTCCAAAGCTGCAAGCAAAGAGCAACACTGCAAATCCAAAGAAGGAAACAGGAAAGTGGTGCGAATTTTATAAGAGCCCCACTCGCAACACAACTGAGTGTAGGGCCAAGCAGTCACTGGTGGCCGAGATAAAGGATTCTGAATTAGATGCATACTTTGACACTGAATCAAAACATGAGAAGGGGAATGATAGAGGGAAGAAGGTTATCAATGCAAATCCCAACGCCATCGTTGCAACCACAAATATCCAAAAGGAAGAACTAGAAGATTCATAGGAGGAGGAACGTCTTTTCCACTACAAGATGTGGGTAAAAGGTTCCCCACTATAGTTCATTGTTGACAATGGGATATAAAAGAACCTAATTTTAGTAGAGGTCATGAAGCGGTTGGGTTTGCCGACCACAACACACCCACAACCATACACCATCGGGTTGCTTCACCAAGGATGGGATCTCTGCGTTAGCCAGCAGTGTTTCCTTCCCTACATCATCAAGACCTTCACCGATGAGGTATTATGCGATATTTCTCCTCTTGATGTTTGTGATGTATTATTAGGTCAACCATACTTATGGATGTGACATGCTGTGTATGAGTCCGGACGTCACACCATTATTATTATGTTGGGAAATAATTTGTATAGGATACCAGAGTTTCCACCTCCTGTCACTATCTCTTTGGTTACTACAAAACAATGCTTGAAGCTCATTTCCAAAACCCAAAAGTTTGTTTTCTTCATGATCCGCCCTCAGGGAAAGAAGAAGATCATGGAAACAACCTCCAGAGAGGGCCCCTCTACATGACAGCAACAAATGGACAAGGTCATGGAGGAGTATTGGGACATATTCACCTCACCCACCGGGGTGCCTCTCGACTGTCAGGTCCAGCACCCCATCGATCTGACCCCGGGTGCGCCGCTCCCCAATGGATTGCTCTATCAATGCTCTATTCTGGAGAATGATGAAATCAATAGGAAAATTTAGGAGTTGCTATAGAAGGGTCACATCTGACCAAGTTCATCACCCTATGGGAGCCCAATCATGTTGGTACAGAAGAAGGATGGGACCTGGAGACTCTCTATTGACTATTAGGTGCTGAACAAGATCACTGTCTAGAATAGGTACCCAATCCCATAGATTAATGACCTCCTGGATCATCTTAAATGGGCACAATATTTTAGCAAGATCGACTTAAATTCAAGGTATCACCAAGTACCAATCGAGCCGATCGATGTGTGGAAGACTGCCTTCAAAGCTAAGGAGGGCCTTTTCGAATGGTTGGTCATGCCTTTTGGGATGATGAATGCTCCTGCAACCTTCATGGGATTGATGGAAGACATATTGCAACCATTCACCAACTTATTTGTAGTAGTGTACTTGGATGACATCCTGATCTTCAGCCAGACTTGGGAAGAGCACCTCCACCACGTCCAACGGGTCCTCCAAACATTGCAGAAGCAGAAGTTGTGTTCCAATTTGGACAACTACACTTTTGGCATGACCCAGGTTCAGTATCTAGGATACAGTATTGATGAGTTTGGGGTACATGTGGATCCAACCAATATCCAAGTCATTCAGGATTGGCCAGCCCCAACTTCTCTAACAGAGCTTCGTAGCTTTCTGGGCCTTGCTAATTTCTACCGTAGGTTTGTGTTGGGATTCTCTCATATCACTTAGCCCTTGAGTCAAGTCACCAAGGGAGGAGTGAAAGAAAAATTCTTTTGGTTGGAAACTTAACAGAAGGCATTCACAAAATTGAAACATCACCTCTATTGTTCCCCAGTGCTCACACTACCCGACTTGCAACAACCATTTGAGATCGAGATAGATGCCTCTTCCTATGATATTGGGGCAGTCCTTACTCAACAAGGGTATTCAATGGCATATCACAGTATGACACTATCCGACACAGTCCACAAATATCACACTTATGACAAAGAGATGTATTCCATTGTACAAGCTTTCCAACAATGGAAGCATTACATTTTGGGGAAGGAAATGATCATCCACATAGACCACTGACCCCTGCAATTCATGTAGACACAAGGGAAGTTATAGAACGATCACCATTAGAATTGGTCCACATGTCTACAATAGTTTCATTTGAACATCAAGTACAAGAAGGAAAGCACCAATAATGTTGTAGACTACCTCAGCCGACCACCAATCGTGGTGATAACCACCATGCTCAACTCTTATGGGCATGAGACTTATAATTCGCCGCTTTTCTACAAGAGTGATCTAGAATTCAGCCACACATACCAGACGCTCTTGGAGGGAAACCAAGTTCCAAAATTTCACCTCTAGGATGTACTACTATGTCACATGGGACACCTTTGTGTTCCTTCAAGTGAGCGTGCTAAGATGATTTGGGAAGCACACTACAGTCTGGTTGCTGGGCATTTTGGGGTCGAGAAAATAGTGGCAATACTACAGAAGTATTTCTATTGGCCGAACCTTCGATATGACATTGGGAAGTACATCCAATCCTGCACTACCTGCGCCATTGCCAAACCATCCATCAAGAAGTAAGGCCTCTTTACTCCGTTGCCTACCCCTACTGGACCTATTGATGTAATTGCAACTTCAGAATGTATTCACTTGTATTTCTTATCTATTGTAACCCGATGCTCATTCCACGATGTATTGTAATGTATTTGAGTCATGTCATACCCTAATGTTTATTCCAGGAAGATTCTATAATGAGAAAGTCATGTTAAGTCATTGTGGATAACCCTCCTATTGGTCAAGGGATAAAGTCCCCACAGTTGTGGGGCCCTTGGTTTATTAGACTATCCTAGTGAATTTGGCCCTAGGTGAGTCATTGTAAGTTGGGGCAATAGTCCCCACCATTGTGTTACCCTCCTATTGGTCAAAGGAGGCAAAGTCCCCACAAGTGGTGGTGCACTAGGGTTATTAGACACTCCTAGAGATGTCGGCTCTAATAAGTAATTGTTAAGTGAGGCCGACATGATGGAGTGCACTTCAAGTGAATGGAAGAATATAAATAGAGAGTGATAGCCTCTCTATTTATCACTTGCAACATATCACTCACTCACTCAAGTGTGGCGCATTTGTGAGGAAGGAAATACACTGGGACTAGACAAGAAGAAGACTACTGCTGTTGGGAGTGAATCTTACTGTTTTGGGGCTTTTACTGTTTTGGTGTTCATTCTATCTCTGAGGAAGTTGCGGGGTTTTCTCCTTTATGTTTTCCCTAAGGAAAACTCTTTGTGTCTCTTGTCTCTTGTAATTTGCTTATGTTTTATTGCTGTGCTTGTTATTCTCTCAGTAAAAAGATCCTAAGATCATAATGCTAGCTTATATGATGAAAAACTAATATGGTATTAGAGCTAACTTGAGAATAAGACATTGTGCAGCTGTAGAATCTAGGGATTCTTACTTTTTCGGTATCTCTCCACAATCCATCAGCAAAAGTATGCTAGGTTGACTCTCCGTTGAAGGGCACATCTTTCTGTCGAAGCAGAATTCGATTCCGAGCATTTTTCAGTTTTCAATGTGGAAATTAGGGATTTCTACAGAAGAGGAAATTTTGAGTGAGACCAGAATAGGATTGTTATCCTCATCAAAACCAAAGTTTAGATACCTATATCAATAAATTTGGTTGGGTGAAACTCCAGGAAATTCAAACTCTAGTTTGACCCCGAGCTAGGAAAAACCCTAAATACTAAAACTGATAAGTTTTGGTACAGTTTCTATATTCTACGTTTTGAGAAGTCTAAGAAGCTAAAATTTGCATGGGCCTAACATAAAATTCTGATGAACACTGTATCCAACAATCCGCCTCAGATTCCCTATATTCTGGGAGATATGATCCCTCCAAGTTGGGGTTCCAGCCTCTTCCATAATTCATCCCTAAACAGGATACCTAGGGAGAATTGCAATATATTGGTATACTGAGGTCCAAATGGAATTCCTGAATCTTTTCCATAAAGGTAATATACTTTTCTTTCATTGTTCTGAATATCATACTTAGAAGATCAACCAGTGACATGTGGCATGCCGTACAACTTCACTGTTCTGAACAGTCCTGTAACAGGTCACCTTGGGAAAAGGATCATAAATCCAAAATGGTAAAACCAATTCTGATGAAACCTATGGTGTTGGATTATTAACATGCGAGTTTACCTTAGTTAAAAATTTCAGACACATAGGAGCATTAATGTCGGAGATATCACAGAAATAGTAACAGGAATTTCTGCAGAAGAAATTGGAAAATTAGGGCTTCCTGTTCTGGGAGCTTCCCTCCACTGTTTTCAGAAAAGGAGTACATTGGACAACTCCATTTTAATAGATATATTTGTATATCCAATAAGATCTAAAATATTCCAAGTTTTTAAAATTAGGCTTTTTGTGACAAACCCTAGATCAGCCAGCTCCAGAACTAGGACGGACACCTCAAATCGGTAAGATCTAATCCTTTGCTATTTTCATTTGAGTTTCTCATTTCAAAGTGATCTATCACATTAGCTTGAGGATAAGCTTGGTGAATATGACAACTTCCAAGCATAGAAGTGTTTGATCTCTCTGAAAAAAATGGGTCGGACACCTACATGAGTATAGAGGTTCTAGTTCCAGAGGGAGATGAGACTAGAAGCCTTACACAAGAAGAACTTGGTCAAGGCCAAGAATATCATAGTTGATTCAGTCATGGATCGACTTGTACCACAAGTGTCTTCCCTAATAGACACCAATGAGGCTTGATTCCTTGACCAATCTATTTGAAGGAAAATAGTTGAAGGAAGTGAAAATACAAAATGCAGAGACCATGCAGTCATACTTTACAAGGGTCTCTCAAATCAAAGAACAACTTGAAGCGGTAAAAGAAGAAGTGAAGAATGTAGAAGTGGTGATGGCCACCTTGAATGGCCTCCCAGGATCATGGGATTCATTCATGTGAGTAAGTGTGCCAAAAGGAAGTGATTACTTTCAGCAGACTTTGGGAAGAAGAAGAATCTTGAATCATAAGAAGAGAAGAGAAGATGGGAGCAATTGAAGATCAAGATCTCTCATCATCCAAAGAAGATCCCTCAAGCAATGAGGAATATGAAGAACTCAAATCTTGAAGCACCTCTTATCCTCCTTAGCATTTGGATAAGAAACGATGAAGAAGACGATGAAGCTGAAGTCTCAAGAAGGATTCTACCCACAAAACAAATAAAGATAAGTATTCAATTGTCGTTTCATTGTTTTGTTATGCATTTGTTTATATTCAGTTATTGTATTATGCATGATAGGATGTTTGCATTAATGACAGTATACTGCTAATAAGCATGTGATGGGTAAGTAGCTCATGGAGCTATAGAACTCTCCATTGCTACTTATCTAGAATGAAACCTCTTTGCTGACATATTGGATTAGTGCACAATCTCAATGTTGTCCTGGTAGAGATGAAAGGCATCTAGAAAGTTTCAATGAGATATGGATGAATGTTGTATTGGCTAAAGTAGTTGCATGATCGTATATTTATGCATAAGAACTTGCCAGTATAAATATTCCTTATGAAATGTTCTAATCATACAAATGCATTTGACTTGTAGGAAAGATCGCATACATAATCGCCTACAAGCAAACAAGAATGAAAGAACAAGTGACGATATTTCAAAATGAAGAATAATATGACAAGTGCAGTGACATCATTGATGCAGAACCTTCCAGCCACTAAGAAGAAAGGGAAGACCAATTCAAGAAGAATGATGTCTAGGATGCAGTATCAAGACCTGAAGAGAAGTTCATAGTTCCATCATGCAGTAGATGGAAACATCATGGGACACAAAGCAAGATTCATAGCACGAGGCTTCTCACCAAAAGAAGGCATAGACTACAAAGAAACATTTACAGCTACTAGAAGCAAAGTCACATGACATAATCATGTGTGCAAATGAAAGAAGGTATTGTACGAGTTTAGAAGAGACCCATGGGAAACACATACGTTATGATATTGATGAAGATCTTAACCTTTCCTACAAAGTTGAAGATGCAAGTCTATACAGTAGATGGTCACATAGAATATTAGTAGCATAGGAAGCTACTTGTCACTCTGGTACAGAATGTTTCAGTGCATAGAGTACAGAAGACAGAGGGAGTATGATGCTCTGCTTCAGAGGGAGTGACTACAGAATATCCTGAGGTTTGACATGGTACGACAAGATGGATAGATCACCGATGACTCTAGGCTTTACTGAGAGTAGAGCAGATTCCAACCTTTGCTTCAAGGTTGAAGGCGGAAGACTAGTGATGCTCCTGTTATGCGTCGATGCACTATTTTATAGGCATGGAGGTGTGGACAAGGGAAGTATGTAGTAGAGATCCTGAATGGGTTCAGGATGATGGACTGCATGACCACACTTATGGCATTGAACTTGAAGCTGTTAAGTGATGCTTCATCAGAGACGGTTGATGTTATGATGTATCGATGATTGGGTCGTTGATGTACCCGAGACTAGATATTTGCTTTGCTATGAAGACATTTGAGACATGTTCACCTAATGGTTGCAAAGAATGAAGGGGTACAATTGATTATGGGCTCAAGTACGATGCAAATCAAAAGATTAACCTGGAGGGTTATGTTGATTCAGATTGGGTAGGCAGTACCATCGATAAGAAGAGTACTTTAGGGTGTTGCTTTAGTATGGGATCAAGTGTGATCTCTTGGTTTAGGAGGAAGAAATCCTGTGTGGCACTGATTACAGCTGAAGCAGAGTGTGTCGCAGCTTGTTCAGCTAGTTGTGAGGTAGTATGGCTATGGAAGCTACTGTCTGATATATTTGATCTCCAGTTGGATGCTACTTGTATACATTGTGACAACCATAGTTGTGTGAAGTTGTCAAAGAATCTAGTGTTCCATGACAAGTCGAAGCATATCGAGATCAAGTACCACTATATCAGGGATATGGTGTAGAGAGGAGCAATGGAGCTCCAGTATGTTGCAATGGAGGAACAGATAGCCGGTGTATTGATGAAGCCATTGGCTAGGCTGAAGTTCGAGTACTTCAGGGAGAAACTTGGTGTTCTCTAGATCGAGGTTTCCTCCAAGAGAAAGTGATAATACCCATAGCCATTCTGACATGGTGAGAGGATTGGTTCCTTCCATGGTCAGATGTAAGGGCTGAGCCATTCTATCATGGTGAGAGGATTGGTTCCTTCCATGTCAGATATGAGTGCTGAGATCCATATCCATTCTAACGAGTAGGTCATATATAAGGGTTAAGCCATTGTGTCATGGTGATAGGGTTGCTCCCTCCCATGACAGATATAAGTACTGGCCATTCTGTCGAGTAGGATAGATGTAAGGGTAATTTCCATTCTAGGAATGGAGGCACCTGGTCAGTTACCAGGATCACTTAGTCTAGGACTGAGTAGCCATTCTTTGATAGAGGGATGTGTTCCCACTTTAGCAGATGTAAGGGCTGAACCATTCTGTCATGGCTAAAGGATTAAGTTCCTTCCATGTCAGATGTGATTGTTTTCCATTCTGACAAGTAGTTCGGATGTAAGGGTAGTGACATGGTGAGAGGATTGGTTCCTTCCATTGTCAGGATGCCACATCCAGCATGAAAAATGGCTGGCTCTGTGAAGACTCATCTAGTTTGAAAAAGGACTAGCTCTGAGTAGATGCCACATCTAGTATGAAAAAGGACCAGCTCTGTGATGCCTCATCTAGTTTGAAAAAGGACTAGCTCTAGGAAGACTCATCTAGTTTGAAAAAGGACTAGCTCTGTGTAGATGCCTCATCTAGTTTGAAAAAGGACTAGCTCTGGGAAGACTCATCTAGTTTGAAAAAGGACTAGCTCTGTGTAGATGCCTCATCTAGCCTTGAAAAAGGACTAGCTCTAGGAAGAATCATCTAGTTTGAAAAAGGACTAGCTCTAGGAAGACTCATCTAGTTTGCAAAAGGACTAGCTCTATGTAGATGCCTCATTTAGTTTGAAAAAGGACTAGCTCTGGGAAGACTCATCTAGTATGAAAAAGGAATAGATCTAAGTAGCTGCCTCATCTAGTATGAAAAAGGACCAGCTCTGAGATGATACATCTAGTATGAAAGAGGACTGGCTCTGTAGAACTTACTATGATGAGAAGAATCATGAGATAGCATGAGGGATGATCCAGATAGAGTGATGATTGAGATCCAGTGATGATAGCCAGTGATGATCTAGATCAAGTGATGATCGAGATCCAGTGATGATGATCCAGCAGTGATGATCCAGATCGAGTGATGATCCAGATCCAGTCCAGTGATGTTGATCCAGATCAAGAGATGATCCAGATCCAGTGTTGATGTTCCATGATGATCAAGATCAAGTGATGATCCAGATCCAGTGGTGATGCTCCATGATGATCCAGATCGAGAGATGATCCATATCCAGTGAAGATGACTTACAGATGAAGATGACTTGAAGATGAAGATGACTTTGATAATGACTAAGACCTGACGATGACCTAGATGATACAGAGAAGAAGACTTATGCTGATAAATTGTGTCAAGAGAATACCTTCCTAGTTAAGAGGGAGTGTTTATGTAATTGTAACTTCCGAATGTATTCACTTGTATTTCTTATATATTGTAACCTGATTTTCATTTTGGGATGTATTGTAATGTATTTGAGTCATTTCATACCCTGATGTTTATTCTGGCAAGTTTCTATAATGAGAAAGTCATGTCATGTCATTGTGGGTAACCCTCCTATTGGTCAAGGGTTAAAGTCCGCACAGTTGTCGGGCCCTTGGGTTATTAGACTATCCTAGTGAAGTCGGCCCTAGGTGAGTCATTGTAAGTTAGGGCAATAGTCCCCACCATTGTGTTACCCTCCTATTGGTCAGAGGAGGCAAAGTCCCCACAAGTGGTGGGGCACTAGGGTTATTAGACACTCCTAGAGATGTCGGCTCTAGTAAGTAATTGTTAAGTGAGGCCGACATGATGGCGTGCACTTCAAGTGAACAGAAGAATATAAATAGAGAGTGAGAGCCTCTCTATTTATCACTTTCAAGATATCACTCACTCACTCAAGTGTGGCGCATTAGTGAGGAAGGAAATACACTGGGACTAGACAAGAAGAAGACTACTGCTGTCAGTAGTGCATCTTACTATTTTAGGGCTTTTACTATTTTGTTGTTGATTCTATCTCTGAGAAATTTGTGGGGTTTTATCCTTTATGGTTTCCCCGAGGAAAAATCTTTGTGTCTCTTGTCTCTTATGATGTGCTTATGTTTTATTGCTGTGCTTGTTATTCTCTCAGTAAAAAGATCCTAAGAACATAATGCTAGCTTATATGATGAAAAACTAACAGGACCTTGGAAATCCATCTCTATGGATTACATGTCGGGCCTTCCTTCTACTAAGCACAGAAATGACTATGTGTTTATGGTTGTTGACATATTCTCAAAGATGGCCATAATCGCAGCCTGCAAGAAGAATATCACAGCAAAAGCCACTGCTAAACTCTTCTTTCAACGAGTGTGGGTACACTTTGGGATCCCACAATCTATAATGTCAGACTGGGACAAAAGGTTCCTTATTACATTCTATTCTATCCTATGGTCAATTCTAGACACCAAGCTCACAAAGTCAACATCTTTCCATCCCCAGACTTATGGCTGCACAGAGGCCGTCAACAGGATGACCCTACACATTTTGTGCATGTACAACTCAAAGCATCCATGCACATGGGATGAGAGCCTCCTCTATGTAAAACATAGCTATAACCAAGCCCTCCATGGCTCAAAAAACCACAGCCCCTTTCAGGTGGGCTTGGGATTCTAGCCACTATGTCCCATTGACGTAGCCATGCCATTTGCAGCTGCTCTGGCTAGTTCAGCTCATATCTAGTTTGAAGTTTCCTATCAAACTAGCTTAATTGAGCTCATTCAACACATTCACCAACATGTTCATGACATATTGGATAGATCTAATTCTAAGTACAAGCAGCGACATGATCAGCATCTGGTGCAACACAACTTCCAGGTGGGAGACAAAGTGTGCCTACATTTGCAGAAGGAATGCCTTGTTGGACCCCACTGCATGCTTCGCCCAATCTGGTATGGGCCATACACCATCACGAAGGCTATCGGGGACAATGCCTTTGAGCTCAGTATTCCACCATTCCTTGGTCTGCACCTAGTGTTCAATGTGGACTGCCTTCGACCCTACTGTCCACCACTATTCGACACATCAGATGTGGCAGAACAACTCACACCAACAGAGTTAAACCCCGAATGCATGGAACAAGCCACAACTGATCGGATTATGGACACATATATCAATAACACCTACCAGTAGAAGATCCAGCTATATCAATTTGTCAAAGCAGGACAACTCCTTCACCAAGGAAAGTGGCTCATGAGGGACCAAGTTCAACAGAAGTTTCCTCATCTCATGGAGGAACTCAACACAATGGGGACCGTTTCTTCCTAAGGGGGGAGGAATGATCCAGGAGGATATTGGTTTCCACCCACCTATTCCTATTGGACCCCCACTATTGTTTCTTTTTTGTTTTCCAATTTCCTTAATTGTAGCACAATTTACTATTTTTGGCAGTTTTCGGGTCCTAAACTTCCGGAGACATTTTGAGGCCCTAAACGATGTTTTTTCGGCATCGAATGGCTAGGAAAATATATGTCCATTCTAGACTTGATATTTTTTGTTCATCAATGTACTCAAATATATATTTCTAGCAATGTATCATGCATGCCAAACAGAGGTAGTATGCTAAAGTTACGACCCTAGGAAATTGATGTACCAAGTTAGCCACATTCTGGTGTTTCACCTCCTAGGGTTAGGTTTTTGGATGTGTAGGATTTCCATTGTTTCTCAATAATATATAGGCCTTCGTGCCTCATTGTAACATAGATTTCAGAGGCATGTAGCCACCACATCTCTTCTCAGAGATAAGCTACTAACACTTTAGCTAGTTTATTTCCATTTTGTATGTAAACAAGTTTAAGTTATTGATTAATGAAATGAAGTGTTATTTCCATTGTATATTTGTTTCTAAGTAACAAGTAACAAGGTGATCCAGATCAGGATTTTTGGGAGGTTGACAAGTAACAAGAAAGTCATCTGAAGGATGACTAGGCAATGTGATATTTCCATGTGTAATAGGGCATCAAACATCTATTTAGGTGTCTTTAGAGAGGACAAATTTGGTATGAGGTGATCCTTGATTGAATCAGTAATAATCCTCTTAGCCATGACAAATTTCTTCTTGCATAAGGCCTTAGCCTCATTTCCCTATGGAGTTGTAACCTATTCATTGATGTAAGAGTCCAACTCATTTTTTTTCAGGACCAAGGAGATCCTATACTTCCAAGCTCGGAAGTTATCATCTCCCTCCAGATTTTGATTATAATCTCCCTCGGAAGTTATGATGAGACATCTTAATAGAGAACCTCAAATGTAAATGCAAAATATTTAGATCTTACCATGTTAAGATGTCATAACAGGATCTAGAGCAGAATTTCTAAAGAGCTAGTTCAGGAGCATATTAGGGTTTCAGTTTCCTGTATTTCTTCCCAACCAAAAACTTTGGTCTTGATCTCTAAACTTTGATTTTGGGGAGGATATCAATCCAGGCTTGGGCTCACTCAAAATTCCACTTCTATTGAAAACCCTAATTTTTGATAGTAGTGTTGGGTCAAAAACTGAGAATGCTCAAAATCAGATTCTGCCTTGATAGAAAGATGGTCCCTAGAGAGGAGAGTCAACCCAACCTCCTTTTGCTGAAAATCTATGGAGAGAGATCAAAAAAGTAGGAAGCCCTAGTTTTCGCAGCTACACAATTTCTTCTTCTCACGTTAGCCCCAATACCATGTTAGATTTTTAACATTTAAGATATACGATCTTAGGATCTTATCTGAGAGAATAAAAAGCATAGCAATTGAACACAAGAGATAATGAACACAAATATTTTCCTCGAGGAAACCATAAAGGAGAAAACCCCACAACTTCCTCAGAGATAGAATCAACACCAAAAGTAAAACCCAAAGAGAGTAAGATGATCTCCTGATAGTAGTAATCTCTCTCTCTTGTCCCATCTTCTTATCTCTCTCTAAGTTATGTGCTACAACTGAGTGTGAGTGAATGAATGTGAATTCATGATAAATAGAGAGGCTCTTTCTCTATTTATACTAATTCCTGACTTGACAATAACTCACTAGGGCCGACCTCTCTAGGAGAGTCTAATAACTCTAGGGCCCCACAACTGTGGGGACTTTAACCCTTGATCAATAAAGGAGGGTTATACTCTATGACTTTACATGATGTGTTTACGCTATTGAATCTCCTAATCAGAACATTGGGGCATGGCATGAATCAATTACATTATATATACTTCCCAGAATAAATATTGGGGTACAATACATAAGATATACAAGTGAATACATTCTGAAGTTAAAAATACATCAACACCAACATGGGTGGAGGCTCTTCCTTATCACTTAAAGGGAATACATTTTTGAATTTAAACAAAATGTGTGCTTGTTATATTAAATAAACATGAGTGCGTGTTTTGTTGAATCATAACGTGTGGACATTGTATTAAAGAAAAATGGGTGCACATTTTATTGAAGCACAACGCATGCATGTTTTTAAATACTACAATGAGTGCTTATTTTGTCAATTATACTTATAATTTTTTTATTTTATCTCCCCCCACTCCCATCTTCCCCCTAACTCTTGCTAGCACCCTCTCCTTA
>LPNX010431007.1:46735-63192 GCA_001517045.1 Pseudotsuga menziesii | reverse complement strand
CTCTCGCACAAACACACACACACACACACACATATCCTTCGACTCTCTCCCTCTCTCTCACACATACAAACACACACACACACACATGCATCTCACTCCCTATCTCCCGACCTCTACACCCCTCCTCCTCTCCATCTCCCCACCTACTAACAAATTGTGTCACTCTCTTTCCCCCTTTCTCCACTTACCTGCAATCTCCTAACACCCCCATTGGTGTCTACCTCTAACTCCTTAACACTGCTTCTCCATTTCTACCTTTGACCCCTTACCACCCCCCTCCCCCAAACCTTTAAATGGTATAATCACAAACAAAACAATATAGTTTCAAATCATGTTCCTCTTTATGTCAATAAAATCATACATGTGTTTTATACAATAAAAACACATGGACATTGTTACTAGTAAAAAACCATACTTGTTATTGTCACATATACTCCCCACCCAACACCTAAGCTCCTAACGCACCCCTTCCTCTCTCTCTCTCACACACACATACAAACACATCCACAGGTCACCCCATGCCACTAATGACCCCCCGCTCCACTCTATCTTTGTATCTCCCTCATACACAAACACACATCCCTATGTCTCCCTTTATAGTTAACACCCCCTAACCTATAATGGACAACACATAGACACCCCCACACACATCCACATGTTTCCCCTTATGACTAACATGTCCCTCCCTTATATCACTCCCCAACTAATCCAACTACCTCTAACCACCACCACCCTACTACATCCCCTTTACAACACCTAGACACCCCCACATTATATAACCCCCCCAGTCCTAAAGTCCTAACACACCTCTTCCTCTCTCTCTCTCTCTCTCACACATACACACACATCCACAAGTCACCCCATCCCACTAAGGACCCCCCTCCTCTCTATCTTTGTGTCTTTCTCACACACACGCACACACAAATCCCTATGTCTTCCCTTACCACTAACACCCCCTAACTTATAACCTACAACACATAGACACCCCCAAACACATCCAAAGCTCACATCCACATGCCTCCCCTTACCACTAACACCGCCTCCTTTATATCACTCCCTAAACAATACAACTACCTCTAAGCCCCACTCCCCCTATTACATCCCCTCTACAACACCTAGACACCCCCACATTAACCTAACCCAGCGCCACTCCTAAAACTCCCAACCAATCTAACTACCTCTACCCCCTCCCCTTATTACATCCCCTCTACAACACCTAGACACCCCTGCATTAATCACACACCCCACCCCTAAACTCCTATCCACCACATACAACTAAGGAACCCCCCCAACTCTATCTTTGTCTCTGTATCTCTCTCTCTCACACACACACACATCCCTATGTCTCCACTTACCACTAACACCCCCTAGCCTATCTCTTTGACACACACAGAAACATCCCTATGTCTCCCTGTTGCCACAGGTGAGTGTTGGGGGCCTATTGGACCTAGGGAAAGTGTGCATGAAACAAGTGCAAGCACAAGCAAGAAAACTTGCATGAATAAAGGAAGCAACACGAATGACGAAATATGCACAGAAGGAATAGCAGCCACAAAAGATGTCACCTATGAGGAAGCGGGAAAATTCATGGAAGAAAGAGGTTGCAGGGTAAAATGGTAGCACAAGTGCAGAATAAAATCCAAAAGAGACATGGTGATCATGGGTGCTGAAGTCGCCTTATGTTGATGGATGCAAAATGAGTGAAAGAACACTACAAGTAAGTCTGTTAGTGCATTGTGTCAAATCATGATCACCACAACTGTAGCATGAGGGGCAGCTAATGGTGACAGTTAACAAATTGCTTGTAAGCAGTCGACCTTGCGTGGTCATATAAAATAGTATAAATACAAGGTATTTAATGGTAAAAGTGTTGGTCTCAACTACATCTTAGTTGGCCATGATTATGTTTTAGGTTAGCATTTCAGTAATTGTTAGTGAAGGGTTAACATAAGAGAGATCTCTGAGTAGTAGAGTTGTCACGAGTCTGCAGGATGCAACCAGAGTTAGTGTTGTAGAAGAGAAGCTCTACTAGGGAGGTGCAAATGCTAGAGAGGTTGATCCATGCCAGTTGCAGATCAATATATGGTAGCAGTAGATTAGGAGAAATAAGATAGAGAGCATGAGAACAAGAATTCTGAGCCATAGAGACATATCCTAATATCAGTATGCATCCCACAAACTACAAGGTGTTATATCCTTTTTACATGCCAGATGAAGAGCACCTTGGTGGTTTTTCCCAAATGGGTTTCCACATTATATTTGGTGTTTGAATGGGTGGTTGATGTTGTGAATGCTTATGTTTCTATTTGTTTATGCTTTTTATGCAAGTCCTATTATGATTGAATGAATATTTCCTTGTCAATAAGAGCTTGAATGGATGACTAGGTTACTATGCACTGCTCTGAATGTTAGTCTATAAGTATGGCACAAGCGATGTTGTGCCCCTATATACTATACCTATATGTTATCTTGTTTTCACATTCCATCATGCTTGAAGTACTAAGGCCGAATATTATTCATGCCCTTAGTACTTATGGAAATATATGCACAGTGTGCGCTACAGCTCGGCAGGAATGTCTCCCTCCTCGTGACTTGGTTGAGCTTCTTGGCCTTGTTCCAAGGGACTATAATCCATCGAAAATCACGAAAAGATGGTTTTAGTGGTTACCCATCGAAGAGATATATTCAGTGAGACTACACCTGCTTCATAGGTGTTTCCGACGGGGCTTACTCTATCAGGCCGATATCTCATGTATTTTTTGGGTTGAAGGGTTGCACAGAACCTGGGTCACACAAGCTAGGAAACGTTTCCAACAAATGGTTCTATTGCTGGCACCGTATTGATAAAATCAATGTAAATTTTGTGGCACCCAACCAAGAGTGAAGTCGAGGAGTGGCTGGAGTGAAAGGTGTTGATATTAACTCAGAAGGAAAGTGAGGGTTCATGGACGAGCCCTGGAAATTGGTTGCAGTGATATATGTATTCGGACATCAATGAAATATTTTTCACATAGTTTTCCATTATATTGCGAGAATGGATATTGGATTTAGAATCCCAACAGGCTGACTTCCAGAGAAGAGGGGTGATTGACTGGACCGACCAATTGACACAAGAAGTAGCACAAGTAAATAACCCTATTTCTAGGGTTGTTGATTTTTGGATTAATAGCATATTAGAAGGGTATGTTATGGAGTTCGATGTTGAAGCGATAACATCGTATAGTGAGGAAGAAAGACAATTTTTCCAAGGACCTTAGGGAAGATACCTTATGTCTATAAACCTATGGATTAAAATGCTCCTTATGAAAAGGGTATTTTATAGCTCAGATATTGAGTCGCATAGTCCATGAGGTAGATATGATGTGTAATATTTAGAAGTAATATGGAAGGTAATAAGAAGAAATGTTCCAAGGAAGCTTAGACGATGAGTTGGACACTAAATTATTAAGTAGTGGAAGGAGATTCCGATCAGGGAAGAGGAGGGATGTAGCTGGAGGAAGGAGGGCTTATATCCTTCCCAATGAGGGTGAATATGGGCGTGGGTCACACCTAGATGAAGGATCATGGGACGAAGGGGAGTAGTATAGTATGATTTCTAAGAGAGCAGAATCGAGAGAGTTTGCAGAGTCGCTGAGGACAGGATGTGACTATGACATTCCAAAGAGATTCCCTGAAGTGAGACCTAGAATTTCCTCACCTGAACCACTTATGAACACTAGTAGCTCTAGTGTTGGGACTGGTACACAAGGAATCCCACCATCGATCCCAGTGAATCCAGTAAATCCGGGGAGTCCAGTGAACAACATGAGCACCACCCTAATGGTGGAATAGACATTAGGATACCCACCTTTAATGGGAATGGAACAGAAGACCCAAAGCAACATTGGTTCCTCATTGAAGATGTCTGGATGGTACACTTAGTCCATAATGTAGATATAAATAAGGCTCATATGATCATGACCTTGAGGGGTCACGCGCTATATTGGTTCATGAAGTTTTATGCCGTACCAATTGGAGCACCATAGAAGACTCTAGAGTAGATTCAACATGCAATGATCTCAGAAGTTAGAAAGACACAATCTCAGTCCCAATTTATTACTGAGATCAAGGTGATTAAGTAGGATCTTAAAGAAACAGTATGGGACTTTGACCAATGGTTCAAAATGCTGATGGCCAAAGTAAGCATCTAGATGTTTGACATGAAGCATAAAGAGTGGTTTATTTCTGCACTATTGCCGCACATTAGAGGACCACTCATGCAACAAAATATTTTAATGGAAATAGAGGCACTGGAGTTGGCGATGAAGCTAGAGGCTTCACCTATTGGATATGGTGCCACTGGAATGATGCATATTCAGTCACAATTGGCCAATATGACTATTCAAATCCAACACATAAAAAAAGGAAACGAGGTGCAGGAAGACCTCTGGTGCACACGATGCAAGACCAAAGGACATACCAAAGATGAGTGCCTGACCTACATGAACTACATCTCGTCTAGTGCACCAAATAGACTGAGTACCCAGGGGATTCCTTAGTGTAACATCTTCCAGACAAGAGGACACTGTGCTGTATATTACATGTTCCTACAGAAGACAGTATGTACCCTAGCTAGTATGTATTGTGAATTTTGTAAATCTGGAGGCCATGATGAAAAATATTATAGGGCCTACCAACTCTCAGATACATATCTAATGAATACTGAGGAGAAAATTAAGATCGAATAGGTTGTGCCTCAGTTCTAGGCTATGCCTCAGTACCATGTTGTGCCTCAGTTCCAGGCTATGCCTCAGTACCAAGTTGTGCCTCAGTTCCAGGCTACACCCCAGTTTCAGGGCATGCCTTAGTTTCAGCCTACACAACAGTTTCAGATGGCACCACAATTTTAGAATACAGACCTGTATAACCCATACCAATAGTAGTATGTGCAACCAAAATACCCTTAGAAACCACCTTAACCTCAGTTGAGGGTGGGTGGCAGTTACAGGGGCAGAGGAGGAGGAGGATTTGGTGAGAGAGAGGGCTAGTGGTATGCTATAATTATGGAGTATAGGGCCACTATTCTAGATACTTACCTAAACCTATGAATACTTGCTCATATTGCAAATAAGAGGAAAATGTGGATCAATGTCGACAACATATCGCTCGATGGCAAGCCCAGATGGTTGGATCACCTAACCTATTACCAAATCCTATGCCGAATGCTCCCAACCTGAATCCTAATTCCAACATACAGATGATAGTCACAGAACCACAAGAACCAAATGTAGCAGCGATAGCAATGGGAGGTGCTACGACAGGTGCAGACAAAGATACACAGATGAAACCTAAGATACAAGCACAACTGCAAGTCCGAATGGTTGCACAGAAGAAAGAACCACCTGATCTTCAAGAGAAGAAGCATATATTTATGGATGTACACCCATACTTCATAGGAACATAACAACCATCTATCTCAGGCCAAGTAAAAGATATGCCTGGTAGGTTCCAAAAGATATCCAAACAAAAAATTGCAATCAAGAGTGCAGACAAGTTTAGTAGACTCAAACCATTCTTGTCAAGTTGTTTGGGACTAATCCACGATAAGGATGCACTTGAATATTTTGAAGTGCTTATCGAAATGCTTTCGGAGGAAAATCTGCGAGCAAAGAAGGTTAACAGTGTCAAGAAGAAGCTCAAAATGGGATGCAAACTCAAAATGTCTGCATTTTGAACTTTGTTACCAATTACAGCTTTCCTTAAAGAGGCCTATATTTCTATCCAATCAGATTTGATAGATTCCAAGTTTTGAAAATTAGGGTTTCTCTAACAAGCCCTAGATCAGCCAGCTCCAGAACCAGGATGGACACCTCAAATTGGTAAGATCTAATATTTTTCTATTTTCATTTGATGTTCTCATTTCAAAGTGATCTATCACATCAGCTTCATGATAAGCTTGGTGAAGTTGACAAATTCCAATCATGGAAGTATATGATCTCTCTGAAGAAAATGAATTGGACACCTACATAAGAAGAGAGGTTCTAGTTCTAGAGGGAGATGAGGATAAAAGCCTTACACCACAAGAACTTGGTCAAGGACAAGAAGATCATTGCTGATTCAATCACGGATCACCTTATACCACAAGTGTCTTCCTTAAAGACACTGAAAGAGTTGTTTGATTCCTTGACCAAGGCATTTGAAGGGAAGAACATAAATCAGAATATGACTTTGAGAAAATAGTTGAAGAATGTAAATATCTAGAATGAAGAGACCATAAAGTCATACTTTACAAGGGTCTCTCAAATCAAAGAACAACTTGAAGCGGTAGAAGAAGAAGTGGAGAATGCAGAAGTTGTGATAACCACCTTGAATGGCCTCCCAAGATCATGGGATTCATTCATTTGAGGAATGTGTGCCAGAAGGAAGTGATTAATTTCAACAGACTCTGGGAAGAGCACACTCAAGAAGAATCTTGAATCATAATAAGAGAAAAGAAGATGGGAGCAACTGAAGATCAAGCTCTCACCATCCAAAGAAGATCCCTCAAGTGATGAGGAATATCAAATCTTGAAGAACCTCTTATCCATATTAGCATTTGGATAAGAAATAATTCTATTATGAATGAAGAAGATGATGAAGCTGATGGCTCAAGAAGGAGTCTACCAACGAAACAAATAAAGATAAGTATTCAATTTCTATTTCATGATATTGTTTTTGTTATATTCAATTGATGTATTATGGATGATAGAATGTTTACGTTAATGATAGTATACTACTAATATACATGTGATGGGTAAGTAGCTCATGGTGCTATACAACTATCCATTGCTACTTATCTAGAATGAAACCTCTTTACTGACATATTGGATTAGTGCACAATCTCAATGTTGTCCTGGTAGAGATGGAGGGCATCTAGAAAATTGCCATGAGACATGGATGAATGTTGTATTGGCTAAAATAGTTACATGATCATATGTTTATGCATAAGAATTTTCCATTATGAATATGCCTTATGAAATGTTTCTAACCAAACAAATGCATTTGAATTGTAGGAAAGATCACGTACAATCACCTACAAGCAAAGAAGGGTGATACTTGTTCTGAAGAACAAGTGACGATAGTTCAGTAAAGAATCCAAGATGAATAATAATATGACGATACTTTCAAAGAAGAGATCTAAGACATACTGCAGTTATGCAACACTGTTGAGTGACATCATTGATGAAGAACATTCCAAGAAGTAGCTAAGAAGAAAGGGAAGGAGTGTACCAGTTCAAGAAGAATGATGTCTAGGATGTAGTATAGGGACTCAAAGAGAAGTTCATAGTTCCATCATCCAGTAGATGGAAACATCATGGGATACAAGGACTACGAAGAGATATTTGCAGCCACTAGAAATACAGAAGACAGGAAGAATCGTGTGTGCAAATGAAAGAAAACCTTGTACGAGCTCAAAAGACACCCATGGGATAACACATACATGAGGAGCTTTATGAAGACCTGAACCTTTGCTACAAGATTGAAGATGAAAGTATATAGAGGATGATAAGCTCACAAATGGGTGCGAGCAGAAATTTTGAAAAATTTCAATATAGGGGATCTTGGTATCCAATGATCCTAGATGGATACATTGAATATCAGTAGCAGAGGAAGCTACTTGTTACTCCGGTACAGAATTTTTTAGTGCATAGAGTACGAAATACAGAGGGACAATGATGCTCCCCTTCATAGGGAGTGACTACAGAAGATCGTGAGTTTCTACATGGTATGAGAGGATGGACATATTACTGATGACTCTAGGATTTACTAAGAGTAAAGAGGATTCCAACCTTTGCTTCAAGGTTGAAGGCAGAGGACTAGTGATGCTCCTATTATATGTTGATGACTTGTTCCTAACATAAAAGAGGAACTCATTACATTTTCAAGAAGAACACTTGATGCCAAGTTCAAGATAAAGGACTTGGGGATGATGCACTACGTTCTAGGTATGAAGGTGTGGAAAAGGGAAGTATGCAGTAGAGATCCTGAAGATGTTAAGGATGATGGACTGCAAGGCCATGAACATAGCTATGGCATCAAACATGAAGCTATTGAGTGTTTCTTTATCAGAGTCGATTGATGCCATGATGTATTGTCAGATGATTTACCTGACAAATACGAGACCATATATTTTCTTTGTTGTGAACACATTGAGACATGTTCACCTGATGGTTGCAAAGCATGCAGTGAGGTACCTAACGGGTACTGTTGATTATGGTATCAAGTATGAGGAAAATAAGAATATTAACCTGGAGGGTTATGAGGATTCATATTGGCCAGGTAGTGCCATTGATAGGAAGAGCACTTTGAGGTGCTACTTCAATATGGGATCAAGTGTGATCTCTTGGTTTGGCAGGATGGAGTCCTGCATGGCACAAAGTACAGCTGAGGAAAAAGATGTCGCCACTTGCTATTTGGGAGAGAGGATCAGTGAAGCTCCAGTATGTGATCCAGATTGAGATCTCTCGAAAGAGGGAGTTCTAGCATAGTTGGCGAGATATGTTGTTTGAGCATAAATCTTGGTGAATCTCGTAAGTTACTCAGATTTAAATAGACCTATAGGTTGTCCTTGGATGTAATTGGTCCTTGCGAAGCTCACTGGTTATCCTTGAACGTAATCAGCCCTAATGTAATTCTATGCTGGAAATGGCCAAAGTGAAGTTTGAGTACTTCAGGGAGAAGCTTGGTGTTCTTCAGATCGAAGGTCTCTACAAGGGGAAGTGATGAGTCTATGAGCCATTCTGACATGGTGAGAAGATTGGTTCCTTCCATGGTTAGATGTAAGGGCTGAGCCATTTTATCATGGTGATAGGATTGGTTGCTTCAATGTTATATGTGTTATATTTTTATCATATAAGCTACCATTATGATCTTAGGATCTTTAAGTGAGAGAATAACATGCACAACAACAAAACACAATCACAACACAAGAGACAAGAGACACAAATAATTTTCCTCAGGGAAACCATAAAGGAGAAAACCCCACAACTTCCTCAGAGATAGAATCAGCACCAAAATAGAAAATCCTAAAACATAAGGATGATCTCCATAGCTTCTGTCTCTCTCTCACACTGAAAGAGATTCTCCTCTCTCACTCATGCACCCCAATGAGTGAGTGTGTGTATGATAAATATAGAGGCTCACTCTCTATTTATATTCTTCCGTTCACTTGAAGTGCACTCCAACATGTCGGCCTCACTTAACAATTACTTACTAGAGATGACATCTTTAGGAGTGTCTAATAACCCTAGTCCCCCACAACTTGTGGGGACTTTTCCCTCTACTCAAGAAGGAGGGTTAACCTTGACTTAGATGGTGGGGACTATTGCCTCGACTTACAATTACTCACCTAGGGTTAACTTCACTATAATAGTCTAATAACCCTAGGGCCCCAAAACTACGGGGACTTTAACCCTTGACCAATAGGAGGGTTACCCACAATGACTTGACATGACTTTCACATTATATAAACTTCCCAATTGGAACATTGGGGCATGACATGACTGAAATACATCCCAGAATAAACATTGGGTTAGAATACATAAGAAATACGGATGAATACATTCCAAAGTTACAAATACATCAATAAGATGTGAGTGCTTAGCCATTCTGATGTGACTGTAGGATTGGTTCCTACATGATCAGATATAAGTGTTGAATTCCATTCTTGGAATGGAGGCACTTGGTCAGTTACTAGGAGTAATCAGCATGGTGCTGAGATGCCATTCTATGGGAGAATGGAGGCACCTGGTCAGTTACCAGGAATCCTCCATCTGGGACTGAGAGCCATTTTGGCGCGATGTCATTACACATGGTAAGATGTAAGTGTAGAGCCATTTCGATGCGGTGTGTTCTCACATGGTCAAATGTCAGTGCAGAGCCATTCCTATGTGGAGTGTTCTCACATGGTCCGAAGTAAGTGTAGAACCATTTGGATGCGGTTTGTTCTCACATGGTCGGATGTAAGTGCAGAGCCATTCTAATGTGGTGGGTTCGCACATGGGTGGATATAAGTGCTGAACCATTATGGCGCGATGTGTTTACACATTGTCAGATGTGAGTGCTGGGCCTTTCTGACAAGATGAGGTTAGATATGAGTGCTGGTCATTCCTTTCTTACATGATCAGGTCATATGTAAGTGTTGGGTGGTCCATTCTGACTTAGGGTAAGATATAAGAGCTGAAGAAGACCTACATGGAGGATAGGCCTACAACTAGCAAGAAAAAGGGATGACTATGTAGAACTTCCTGTGACGAGAAGAATGAAGAGATAACACAATTTGATTTACATAGCAGAAGTAATAATGCTGATGATGATTCAGTGATGATCCATATTTAATGATGATATAGGTCAAGTGATGATCCAGACTTGATGATGATCCAACAGTGATGATCTAGATCAAGTGATGATCCAGACTTGATGATGATCCAACATTGACGATCTAGATAAAGTGATGATCTAGAATTGATGAATATGACTTGACTATGAAGATGACTTGAGAATGGCTTGAAGACAAAGATGAGTTGATGATGATCTAGATGATACAGAGAAGAAGACTTGTGCTGATAAATTGTGTCGAGAGAATACCTTCCTAGTTAAGATGGAGTGTTGATGTATTTGTAACTTCAGAACGTATTCATTGGTATATCGTATGTATTGTACCTGGATGTTTATTTTGGAAAGTATCTATAATGTAATTGAGTCATTTCATGCCCTAATGTTCCGATCAGGAGATTCAATAAAGTAAACAAGTCGTGTAAAGTCATTGAGGTTAACCCTCCATTGTAATTCAGGGTAATAGTCCCCACAATTATGTGAAGGTTAACCCTCCTTGTTGATCGGAGGGAAAGTACCCATAGTTGTGGGGTACTAGGGTTATTAGACTCTCCTAAAGATGTCGAATATAGTAAGTAGTCATTAAGTGGGGCTGACATGTTAAAGTGGACATTAAGTAAATGAAAGAATACAAATAGAGAGTGAGCCTCTTTATTTGTCACACACACACTCACTCATTGGGGCACATGAGTGAGAGAGAAGTAGTTCTCTCAAGTGAGAGAGAGAGAGAGAGAAAGAGATAAGTTGTGGAGATCATCTTTATGTTTTCAGTTTTTACTGCTGCCATTGGTGCTCATTCTATCTCTGAGGAAGTTGCGGGGTTTTCTCCTTTATGGTTTCCCCAAGGAAAATTCTTTGTGTCTCTTGTCTCTTGTGTTTATTGTTGTGCATGTTATTCTCTCAAATAAGATCTGATGCGCAACAAGAGCTGATGCGCAACAAGAGCTGATGCGCAACAAGGACATAGCTGAGTAGCAAGCCGAATCTGAAAGGGTGATAGGGCTAATTCATCCTTTCCAACAGCAAATCAACAAGTTCACACAGGAACTAGCCAATAATTCCTTGGAACACCCTAGCACCGACAGAGTGCAGGAACTAGAGCAGTAGGAAGATGAATCTTATTGGTAGATAGAATGGCTTACTCCCATTTTGGCCCAATTCCAACAAAAGGTTGGAGGTACAGAGCAGTCTGCACTGGAAGATGCACCCAAGGATGTGTAGGAAGAGGAAATAAAGGAAGTGGAAAGAGAAGAAGAGGTAAGGAAGATGAAGGTGAATAGGAAGGTGAATAGGAGCAAGAAGAACACCGTCAAGAAGGCCCAGAGCATACACAAGAAAAAACTACGGACGTAGGATCTTTAGAAGAGGCCAAAGATGAAATTGCATAACACCAAGCCTTGACATGTAAATTTTTTTCTAAGTATAGGATGCAGCTACAATGTAGGAAATGCTGCAAAAAAAAACTGACACACACACATAAGTGACAATCTTCAAGAGAGGAAGCAGGATAAAAAAAATTAAGAAATGACCACCTGCATTGTGCACTGGTTAGTGGCTCGGGACGAACCACATGTGAGTGTACAGTCAACCATTCGTGGTCATGTAAAATGGTATAAATACGAGGGATTTAATGGTAAAATGGTTGGTCTCAACTACATCTTAGTTGGTCATCATTACGTTTTAGGTTAGCATTTCAATAATTTTTTTGTGAAGGGTTAACATAAGAGATATCTATGAGTAGTAGAGGAGTCATGAGTCTACAGGATGCAGCCAGAGTTAGTGTAGTAGAAGAGAAGCTGTCCTAGAGAGGTCGATCCAAGCCAAGTGTGGATCAGTAGATGGTAGCAGTAGATTAGGAGAAATAAGACCAAGAGAATGAGAACCAGAAGTATGAGCCATATAGACATATCCTAATATCAGTTTGCATCCCAAAAACTGCAAGGTGCTATATCCTTTTCTCATGCCAGATGAAGAGCACCTTGTTGGTTTTTCCCAGATGGGTTTCCATGTTATCTCTGGTGTTTGAATGGGTGGTTTATTTTGTGAATGTTTATGTTTCTATTTGTTTATTCCTTTGATGCAAGTCTTGTTATGATTGAATGAATTTTTCCCTAGCAATAAAATATTGAATGCATGACTAGGTTACTACTCACTGCTCTACATCTTAGTCTATATGTGTGGCACAATCTCTATTATGCCCCTGTATACTGCACCTGTCTATTAGCTTGAATTCACATTCCATCATATTTGAATTACTAAGGACGAATCTATGTCACGTCATTAATAGTTAGGGAAATATATGCATGGTGTGTGTTGTAGTTCGGTGGGAATGTTTCTGTCCTCGCGACTTAGTTGAGCTCCTTGGCCTTGCACTAAGGGACTATAATCCCTCAATAATCACAAAATCATGGTTCTGGTGGTTACCCATAGAAGAGATATCTCTAGTGATACTGTGCCTACTTCGCAGGTGTTTTCGATAGGGATTGCTCTATCGGGATGATATCTTTGGTATTTATTGGGTTGATAGGCTACACAGAACCTCGGTTGCATGAGTTAGGAAAAGTGGCCAACACTCCCCTTACAACGAAAACCCTGTAACCTATCTCTCTAACACACACACACACATATTCCTATATCACCCCTTACTGCTATCACCCCCCAACCTATCTCTTTGACACACACACACACATCCCTATGTCTCCCCTTACCACTAACACCCCCTAACCTATCTCTCTGACCCACACACTGACATGCTTATGTCACCCATTACAAATAACACCCCCTAACCTATCTCTGTGACACACACACATGTCCCTATGTCTCCCCTTACCACTAACACCCCCTAACCTATCTCTCTTACACACACACACATCCCTATGTCTCCCATTACCACTAGCACCCCCTAACCTATCTCCCTAGCACACACACACACACATCCTTATGTCTCCCCTTACCACTAACACCCCATAACCTATCTCTCTGACACACACACACATCCCTATGCATCCCCTTACCACTAACACCCCCTAACTTATCTCTATGACACACACATAGACACACACATCCCTATGTATGCCCTTACCACTAACACCCCCTAACTTATCTCTCTCCCTCTCTCTCACATATCCTTATGTCTCCCCTTACAACTAACACCCCCTAACCTATCTCTTTCACACACACACATCCCTTGAGTTTCAAAACAATATTCCTAGGTTGAAGGGAGGGTGGGAATTAAGGTGCTAAGACTAAGGGAGTGCTTGTTAATCCCCCCTAAACATTGAATAATCCCTTAGCCTTACAACTACCTTCTTAAATGCTCTTAAACACTATTCATGTAAAACATCCACTCATTTTATGTTGTCAAACTGTTCCCCCATTTTTGTTAACAATAATGCATGCTATGATAAATTTGAGCTAGAAGAGAATATAGGAGCGTTAGTGAAGCTCACAAATCAAATTTTGTGCAAAAACCAGCAAAAACAGTGAATTGAGAAGTAATTTACACACAAAAATGTGAATAGAACGAGGAATATTTTAATTGTCTACCATTAAGACATGTTATTATTAGGTTTATAATTTCAAAATTTTTATGATGTTTTGGAAGCCCAATGTGAGTGTACAAGTCAAAATTGCCAAATTGGCATCAATCCCCCATAAGTAGGTCAGTCGTGCCCCAAATCATCCCAAACTGCCACAAATTGATGATTGGACATGGTTGAGATGATGTGGGTCAATTATTACACCTTGGCATGTGTGGGTGTGCACATCTGGGTAGTTTAGAGTCGCAAGGTGGCATTAAATGCTCCAAATCAAGAAAAAAATGGACAAAATCTACCTCTAGCACTCCTAGTCAAGCAACCTATCCACATTCAATGAATGGGAATGCATCATTAATGATGATGGCACACATGTGGCTTATTGACTAAGCTGGAGTGCTCATGTGGGTGTGAAATCCACAATTTGACTTGGTATTTGTCCAACTAGGCACCCATAGTCCACCACATAGTCTATTAATGCAAAAATTGTAATAAAATTGACTAAGTAGTGTAACTAAGGTATTAGTGTGTTGTATTATTGTTCTAACACCCTCCCTTAATTCAACAACTAAGTACGACTCACAAAATGATGGAGAACTTGGAAATAATGGCTCAAGTCACCTCAAATTACAATTAGGAAAATTTTGTTTGCCCATATAAACCGAGCAAAAGAAGGAAAACCTCATGTGACAAAACCCTCCCTCAAGAATGGATATGGGGCTGGACCTAAAACCAATAATAGAAAATTAACATCCTTTAGTCACCCCAATAAATGATCTCAGATAGGTGAATGTCTTCTCTTTGAAATCCTTGGTAAAAATGTCATCATTTTTCTCAGTGTATGGGCAATACTACAGTGAGATCACCCTGTCTTGCACTAAGCCCCAAATGTAATGCATGTGTATCTCATTATGTTTTTTCATATGCCTCTGAATTGTATCAATATATATTTTTATGGAACTTTTATTTTCCACCCAAATTTTTGTTGAAGAATCAATTGTGACACCAAATTCCCGAAGAATTCCCTGTAGCCAGACACACTTTGTAGCAACATTGATTGTTTCCCTGTACTTGGACTCTACTGGTGAAAGTGAAGTGGTGTGATATTTCTTACTTTACCAGAAAATGGGTCCTCCAGAAAGCATAAATACAAAACCTAAAGTTGACTTCCTGTTAGTGGGATCTCCAACCCAATATGAAACAGAAAATCCAGCTAGTTGAAGTGAGGAACTAGCTATGTAGTGCACCTCGAAATTCTTTGTACCCTAGACATACTGAAGAATTATTTTTTCTTCCCTCCAATGGAGCTAATGTTTTTGGTGCATATGTATTACTATATATATTACAGCATAATACAAATCACTTCTTGTTTCAGTGAGATAGAGCAAGCTGCCCACTAGTTGCCTATAGAGTGTAATATCTACCAATGGATAATTACCAAATTCATGCATTTTGATGCCACAAAGAAAGGAATACTTGGGTGAATTGAAATCAGCCATGTTAAACTTATTTAGAAGTTCTGAATCATAATTTTGTTCACTCATCTTGATTCCCCTTTCACTTTGCCCAATTTCTAAGCCCAAAAATTGCCTTAGAAATCCTAGTCATTCATGGAAAATTCACTATGCAAACATGAATTAATTGAACCAAATTGAATTGGTATGGATACCTACAATGAGAGTTTTGTCAATATAAAGAAAAATAACCTTAAAAATACCATCATTTTTCTGCACATACACTTTAGGGTCTGATTTGCATCTAGCGAAACCAATAGAGAGAAAAAAGACATCCATTTTTGCATACCAAGCCTTGGGGGCTTGCTTGAGTCCATACAATGATTTCTTCAACCTACATACCAATGAAGGATCCTCTTGGAAACCTTTAGGTTTATTCATAGAAATATATTTATATATCTCACCATGCAATCAAGCACTTTTAACATCCATGTGGTGATCTTGCCAACCTTTACTAGCTGCCATTGCAAGAACTAGTCTTATGGAGTCCATCTTTGCAACCGGTGCAAAGGTATTCGTGTAATAAACACCATGAAATTGATAATAGACCTTGGAAACTAATATTTCCTTATATTTTTTATCTGAACCATCAGCAGGAATATTGTTTTGGAATACCAACTTGCATTGGACAAGCTTCCTCTTGGGAGGAAGGGTAACCAATTCCCATGTCTTGTTCTCTTGGAGGGACTGAAATTATTCTTGCATTGATGATTTACATATTGGGTTTTTACAAGATTTATGATATGTCTGAGGATCAGAAACAATCACCATATAAAAATTCTCATCAAGAGCACTATCACTTGGAAATGAACCACTACTAGTTTGTGATCTAGTCTTCCTAGGCTCCTAGGGATTCCTTGACAATTCCTCTGTAGCTTGAATGATTTTTTCAGCCCACTTGGGCCTTGATGGTGAGTCATATAGAACAATATAATATTCATCCATATTTATATCAGACATATCAGAAAAAATAGAGCATGTATCATCACTTACATCTTCGAATGTTTGAGAAGAGTGTTAGTTTTTCAACATTTAAGCTAGCATTATGACAAGA